>WSFP011342103.1:0-36592 GCA_009831015.1 Picea engelmannii
TCCAGTGGAAACATTGCAATCTTGCCAATCTTGAAATCCTGAAAATTGTTAAGTCTGTTGAATTTTGAATGGGACCTAAAATTCTACTTTCTCCATATGAAGTCCAATGAGGTTGAAACCACTCTCAAACATAATGAAAGAATTAATGGTAATGTTAAAAATTTAAGTAAAAGGATGAAAATGAAAGATAAAAGAGAATGTCACTTTTACTTAATTACTAGGGTGGGTGAAATGGAGGGGGTGGGGACCTCTTTAAATAGCACTAGTAAGGCAAAATAACCCTCAGTTGCACACCAAAACACCTCATTCCCGCTTGGAAGTGTGCGGGCCTTCCTCGAAAGCGCATGTGAAGCGCGCTTCAGAAATTTGGAAGCGTGCTTCGGACCGGGCGCTTCAGAAATGGTAGTAAGTATGCCAAAATCCCCTGAAGTGCGCTTCAGCCAGCACTTCCTGGACGCACCCGCTCGGATCGAGCTTTGAGGCTTCGAAGGAGGGGGGGGGAAGCTTCCTGCAACACTACCCGGACCACTCACCTAACTGGGCCATTCCTCCGGCACTAATCATAGTGCAACCTAGAGAGAATGAATCTGCCCTAGGGAATGCCTATCCTTGATTGTTGAACCTGGACCATTCACCTAACTAGGCCATTCCTCCGGCACTAATCATAGTGCAACCTGGATAGAATGAGTCTGCCCTAGAGAATGATTGTCTGAACCATTTCCTAATGGAAATGACTATCATGCACCAACCTCCAAAACTGACCATTCTTCGAAATAGCTCACAATTATGAACTTCGAAAGAATGACTGCCCGGCGAGGCAGACCATTCTACTTGACCACTACTCAGAGTGACTGCCAAGAAGAATGGTTGTCCTAGACCATTCCCCCACACTAGCCACAAGGGAATCGCTGTCTATGGTACATCAACAATCTATTGGACCATTTTCATTACGAAAATGACTGTCCGATCTAGACCATTTTCCGAACTGGAAAATGCCTCTTCGTCAGAAATCTCAAACCACTTTCTGAACTCGAAAGGAACTACTCATCCTGGACCATTTTTCAAACTGAAAAATGACTATCCATAAATCAATAACATATAAGTGCTCCCTCCCAACCTGGGAGTAATCTCTTCCTTTTTCAATAAGGAATTTGTTTCCACGAGCCCCGACTTGTTTCTTGAGTATGCAAACTTTTCATCTTGGGCAAAGGCTTTACCAAATTATCTGCTATCTACTCAACTGTGGAAATATATTGGAGAACCACTTCTCTTTTTTGGACTTCATCACGGAGAATATAATTCTTGATCTCAATGTACTTCGGTCTACCATGGAACACTAGTTTTCTCTGAAGGCTTCATATAGCTCTGATCATTACAATATATCATGGTCGAATTCAACACTTTTGTTTCCTGCTAGTTCATAACATTGTGGCAAGGCTCAAACTGAAACATATCCAAGTAGCACTTGTTCTATCATCCTGAGAGTTTTCCATGGATTAGCAATCCATCATCCCAGACTTCTAAGTAACTATTCCGATACACCATCTCTATCATAGAAAGTTTTCACCACGCTTCTGTTGTATATGAGATACCCTTCATCAGATTGTTTGAATCCATACAAGGTCTTCTTATATCTACATACATGAGTCTCTTTCTAGTATAAGCTTCTTTATCACTTGCTTTATTGGGAAGAACAGTCTTTTACATGTAAATTCCAATCCATGGATAATACAAGAGGTATATTTGGTTTACTAGAATAAGTTGTTGTCATAGTCTTCTCCCTCCTTCTGGAAGAATCTCTAAATCTTGCAATGCTTCTATTCATAAGTCTTTTTCTCATTTTCTTACATACACTATTTTTTATCATAACTTCCATTTCTTCTGCTCGATTACTTCTTAGTGGGTTCAAACCAAGTTGGTAGTCTTGTGATTCTCGGTATAATAACTGGTTGTTCTCGTTTTTCTTTCTTTCTTGGAATCTTCATGTTCTTCCTCATGTCTCCCTTTAGCTCTTGGGTCCATGGGGTCTTCTATATGCCCTGAAGATTCCAGCTTTTTCCTTTCATCATAGGATCATGGATGTAGATGGACAACCAAGGATACTTTAAGGCTTCTTTTCGAAGAAGACTTCTTCTAGAATCAAATTGAACACGTGTTGCTTATCATGGTTGCTACTTTCAATTGGAACATGGACAAAAACTTCAAATCCTCAATGGATCATATCATTTAGGATTAGCTCCCTCCTAATCCTTGCTTCATGCATGAATGCATTCTCTTCTTTTGGAATTATGTAATCAGCTCCCTCCATCTAAGAGAGTCCATGCTTTCGTTTGCATCCTTATTGCCTTCTACAAAGTGTCACAAGTCTTTTTCTAATTTCCTCTTGATTGCTGACTTCTTTCTGTTTTGACTTCTTTTGGGTTTCTTCAAGTTTGATTCTGATTTTGGCTTATCTTGCAGTTGTTACTTATGTAATAGCTTCCACAGGAATTGTTACCAAAGATTGTCAACATACTTCATCTTTTCATGTGTATTGCTTGACTTGTAGTCATCATGATAGCAATCCTTATCCTTTTATTCTTCCATAGGTATCGTTTCCTTTGAACATATTTTCATCTAAGAAATATATATACATGATGTGTACAGGAACTATGTAAACATGTTATATACAAGAGCTTTGAAGAATAGTGTTACCTTGACTTAGAAGAAGAAGTCTATTTTATCCTGCTCGACTTTCTTTGAGGGTTCCCTTTCTTCGGCAACTGTTGCTTCGTCTGTTTCCTTCCTTTTCTTTAACTTAAGACAGTGGTTCCTGTAGTGACCATATTTTCGACAGTTGAAGCATTGCATCTTTGACATATCATTTTTCTTGATTCGGTTTCTTCCTTGAGCCAAACTTCTTCTTATTCCTAAAATTCTTGAACTTTGTTGTGAAAGCTTGATCATCGTATTTCTTTTGGGGTTTCTCTTTTGCGTTAATCCTTGATTCTTCTTGTGCATAGCAAGTCCAAAGTGCTTCAAATGTGGGATACTCCTTTCTTGTGTTCATGCTTGAGGCAAATGCATCCCATGTCTTGGGAAGACCATTGAGTACTATATTTACCAATTCCTTCTCTGAAATGATTTCTTCAATAGCTTGTAATTGATCTCTTAACTGAGAGATTCTCACAAGGTATGATGTTATGCTGTCATCATCATTCATTTTCATGTCACGAAGTTCATTCTTCAGACTCGTTACTTGTCCAATGTTTCTGACTGAGAAGAGGTTAGTTAGGGCATCGTACATCTTCTTAGATGAGTCAAGATGAGAGATGTAGGGTATCAAGTGGTCTTTTACAGAGTCTACTATGATACTCATGGCATTGATGTCATTGTCTTTGAACTTCTCCATAACTACAACGTTCTGAGGTTCCTTCTCTTTTCCTTCTTCAAACTGTGGTTCCACGATCTTTCCTTTCACGATATTCAACACTTTATTCTTGGCAAGGATGAGATCAATCCTTGGCTTCCATGCTCTGAAGTTAGAAGCTCCTTCTAACTTGTTTTCTAACTTCATAGAGTAAGTCATTACTGCTTTGACTTGGTCAACTTTTGACTTTGACCAAAAATTCAAACTTGACGTCTTAGCTTGCTGAGAGTACCAGGAGGTGCGTTGGGCTAGGGCACACTAGGCTATCCAGAAATTAGGTCAATCTCTTCACTTAAGGTGCCTCAACAAGAGGGTTAGGGTTTCGTTGCTGCAGCAAAAACTTTGACTACAACTGCAACTGTAACTAAGCAAAAAATGCTCCCAATCTATCTTCCAGCGGTTAGACTGTCTGAAGATAGTGTGGGCTAGCGGTTAGACTATCCGAAGATAGTGTGGGCCCATAACCTGTTAGAAAAGTGGGTGTGCTCGTTTAACCATAAACAATAGAGCAATATTGTCACCCAACCATAGGCACAAATGCCACCCCCGAGCACCTTGACCTTGACAGAGAAGAATTCCGATAGCAAATCAATAGCCAACCAAGGCTAATGCACCAAGCAAAGATAACCAACTTTGATCAAAAAGTCCAACCCAGAAAGACCAAAATTATAGGTCTGCAGTAACTGCAGCTGCAGCTACCCTCCAAACTTGCGCACTAGATTTTTGCAGTGTGCACTATTGAATTTCTGCAGTTGCGAGTTGTGTCTTTCAAAAGAGCTCTGGCGTCCTGTATTTATACTGCTCCTCCTTAGCTCTCTGGGCCGACTTCTCATTCTGGAGGCTAAAAACTCAATATTAAATATTTCCTTTAGCCGACTTGTCTTCTAGGGTTATGTCCAATGCTTTAGGGTTTCTTCTTGCTTCTCGAAATATTCTATTCTTATCAGGGTCACAGGTGTAGGTTAATACCTCCCGCAGCTACCATAATATCAACAGCGTCAACATCATGCTAGTATAGCTTAGATATGATACAGATGTCTTGAGATGTATCATGATAGTACAGCTTAGATATGATGCTTCAACATCATGCTAGTACAGCTTAGATATGATACAGATGTCTTGAGATGCATCATGCTAGTACAGCTTAGAGATGATGCATATGCCTGAGTCGCATCATGCTAGTACAGCTTAGATATGATGCATTAGCATCATGCTAGTACAGCTTAGAGACGATGCACATGACTCACATCATGCCAGTACAGCTTAGAGATGGTGCATCTACACCATGCTAGTACGGCTTAGAGATGATGCAGAGACATTGATCTACATCATACCAGTACAGCTTAGATATGATGCATTCGCATCATGCCAGTACGGCTTAGAGATGATGTAAATGATACTCCACAACATGTCAATACAACTTAGATATGATGCATTCGCATCATGCTAGTACGGCTTAGAGATGATACAGTGAAGAGAATGGTCCATGTAGCCCATTACGGGGCATTCAACATATGTTGGGACAGTCATTCTTCTAGGACGTATGCCCGGATTAGAAGAATGGTCCATGTATCACTATGTTGAGTGAGTGACTTATGCAAGACACTATGTTGAGTGCGTTGAGTCCAGCACATGACTTATTCAGCATCATGCCCAATTACTCAGATGGAGTATGGCCTCGAGAGATGATGTAGACGACGTTATGATTTGATGCCAGGAGACTATTGTATTGCATGGTGATAGCTTGTGTAGCTATTAGTTGATTGCAGTAGAGACCGTGTGTCTCTGGACAGTAGCTATGTACTACTGTGGTGGGATGTGTTCCACTGGTAGTGACTGTGTGTCACTAGATAGTAGTTGTGCGCTACTAGGAGTGGTTGTGTACCACTGGATAGTAGTCGTGTACTACTATGGATCGACATTGTTGTGATCTATTGGATGGCATTGTAGTAATTGTGTACTACTATTGGATTGCCATAGAGACTACCAATAGTGTTGAAGGTGTTTCCTAGGTTGGTGTACCAACCAGTAGTGTCGGAGGTGATTGCCAGCTAGATGGATAGTGATGATGATGCTCGTGACTTGATCTGCGTGATCATGAGATAGCATGTGTGGCTATGATGATGCTACCTGTAGAATGATCTGCAAGACTATGTGAGCCTTACCCATACCATGTGAAATGGATGGATGTGTTTGAGACCATTACAATTAAAACCTCCCTAGCTAGGAGGGAGTGTTGATATTATGGTAGTTGCAGGAGGTATTAACCTCCATGTGTAACCTTTGGCTAGAATAGAATATTTCGGAAGCAAGAGAAACCCTAAACAGATGTGTAAAAACCGTAGAAGACAAATCGGCTCAGAAAAATAATTAATATTAAAGTATTAGCTTCTAGAAGGACAAGTCAGCCCGAACATTGACAAGAACCACTATAAATAGGAGGTGCTTGAGCTCATTTGTACTCACTCACTTCAGTCACTCTCTCAAGTATAGCGCAACTTTGGAGTTGCAGCTACAAGAATAGAAGGTGGATCTTCTAGAGTGATTCTTGGTTTCTCTCTCTAGCGTAAGATATGCGACCTACCTTCTAGTATCTCTTGGTGGTATTCTAATATTCTTGGTGGTATTCTTGATAAGTGCAACTACAATTGCTGCAGATGAGTATTATTCTTGTTCTGTGGTTTTGGGACTTTCTGTCCGGTGCACTATCTTTGGAGAAAGATGTGCTCTTTTGGTTATCTATTGGTTCTAGTGTTGCTTCCGGAATCATTCTATCTAGCAAAGGTTATGGTGCTCAAGGGTGGCTGCGTGCCTATGGTTGGGTGACAATATTGTGATATTGTTTATGGTAAAACGAGCACATCGAATATTTTAACAGATGAGACACACATAAAGTACATTGGAGCAAAGGAGGACTCTTTGCTCATGTGATTGTGTCACACACAGAGTGAGGAGATCTCATTGATTGGGTGAAGAGGACATTTCATCCAAATGTGAATGGGTGGGGTCAGAGGAAGAAGCAAAGGGGCAGCAAGGGAGATAGCAGCCGGGTAGGGTAGGCTATTTGTTGCATTGTATTTTCCTCAGATGGCCATTATCCCAAGACAAGAGCTCGGGATTTTATCTAATAAAATAAACTCAGGTGTTGGTTTTCCCTTCAGGGTTTTTAGAAGGGTGTTTACCCAAATATCTTGTGTGTAATATGTATGGTTTCAGTTTTATGCTTCCGTTATAATGTTTGGTTAGTAACCTAATTGTGCATTTATAAATAAGTGATTTATTCTGAATAAACTACCGGGTTGATTATGGAAAACTAACATGGTATCAGAACTTGGTCTCTTAAGAGAAACTAGGTGCACGAGATCATATTTTGCAATGCAGAGATTTTAAAAATTCAGGTCTACAGGGGTAAAAGCAAATTAAAAAAATAAAAAGAAGGCAGTCGTGCAACATACAGCCTCCATACAGAGCCGTCGTACTGCACAGGTTGTTGTGGCAAAATCCGTGTGAGCAGTCTGCAGAGGAGCAAGTCATGGGTTAGAGGATTTGCCAAAGCTAGGAGAGAGATCCGACGACACTGCAAATCAGAAGGGGTCGCCCATGGGAAGCAACAGCCAGCACACGGGAAGCTAAGGATTGGTTGTTGCAGCAGCAATCTACGAGCTTGAGCTACAAGTGATGGCGTGGAGGAACTGCAAAAGAGTCGCTAGAGCAGCCGTATGAACAGGTGCTAAAGGTTCACGTGGAGCAAGGAAATACACTGACGACACAAACAAGCGGTTGCAGAGTGCATGGGTCATGGAACCGGCGTGGTGGAGTAAGCCGCCAAGTGAGGACAATCGCGTGCAGAGGCCGAAGGCTGAAGTAGCAGCCGATCGTGGTAGAGGAATTGATGACTGGGAGCCGCCAGAATTTGCAACAAATGCCGACAGAGGTAGCAGTCGGGCTAAGCAACCAGAGGAGTCACCGCAACAACAAGTCATGCTAGAGACACGAGAGGTGTGGATAGCGTGGAGCCGACAGAAGAACGCAAGTTGGGAGTCGCGGACTGTAGCCAATAGCCACAGCCGCCACAACCGAAGCAGCGACAGAGCAGGGCACTCAAGCTGTAAATCATGTCACGGGTGTTGTGAGGACGAGCAACATTAGAGGCGGCAGAAGGAGATGGCAGGATCGTGTGGGCTATAGAAGCAGGCGTGCAGAGGAGTTGTGCGCCGACGAGGTAAAGGGTAAGGGAGTCAGCAAGAAGTCGACCGCCAGCAGCAGCCGACCAATAGGGCCAACCATCAGCTCAAATCGCCAAGTCAGCAGTTGGGCAGTGCCTAGAAAGGACTTGGGCAACCTAGAGAAGTACTCGGACAACGAGCAATAGGGTCTCAGCAACAGGCAGCAGGCAGCGAGTCCCGAGCAGGGATCCAAGTAGCCAAAAATTTGTGTTGAGTGGCTTGTTGAGCAATGGCAAGCAACAGAGTGGAGGAGAACAAGGAGCAAGTAGCTCCGAAGTTTGAGCATCTCAGAGGGAATCAACCTTCAAGTTCAGGTGGGAAGGAGCAGCCCTCCAAGTTTGTCAAGGAATCATGGTACGAGATGACCACGCAAGATGCTCAGGCGCAGGAGGCTTCTAGGAGCATGTTCAAAGGGATGTATTCGAAGAAGGGTCTGAGCGAGATGGAAGGGATATCTTTTGTTTCAGAGGGAGCAGCCGAACAGGTGGATTGGAGAGCATCCATGGTAGCAGATCTGAAAGCGAAGACAGAGCCACCTCCAGGTGTTGGAAGTAGCTCCCTCACTATGAGTGAGTGTTGATGTATTTAGCATCAAACGAGTACTTCCACATTGGCCTGGTGTCTAGCATGTGGAAGTCATCACTATTACCTCTCAGAACCTTAGGAAATTCACTTTATGAGTTACTTGTTAAAGTGAATGTACTTTTGTAATTAATGTGAGATTGATTAAGTTAAATGCCTGAGTTTTTGGCATTACTAACTTAAGTGAGTTGATTAAATCCTAGCCGTTAGATCTAAAATGAACGTGAGATTAGATCTCAATCATTGATCACTTTAGGAGATCTAGGGTTTTGGATTTAGGGTTAACTCAACATTATAAAAGGCAGCCTGAGTGAAAGGATAAGACACATAGAAAGTACATTGGAGCAAAGGATGACTCTTTGCTCATGTGCTTGTGTCACACACAGAGTGAGGAGATCTCATTGATTGGGTGAAGAAAACATTCATACAAGTGTGAGTGGGCAGGGTCGGAGGAAGGAGCAAAGGGGCAACAAGGGAGATAGCAGTTGGGTAGGCTAGGCTATTTGTTGCATTGTATTTTCCTCAAATGGGTCATTATCCCAAGATAGGGGCCCAGGCTTTTATCTTATAAAATCAACTTAGGTATTGGTTTTCCCTTCGGGGTTTTTCTAGGGGTGTTTACCCAGATATCTTGTGTGCAATGTGTATGATTTCAATTTTATGCTTCCGCTGTAATGTTTGGTTAGTAACCTAGTTGTGCATTTATTAATAAGTGATTTATTTGGAATAAACCGTCAATTGTTGGGTTAGGGAAAACTAACAAGAAACTCTAATTCAATCTAAGAGTTTGTTAACTAGCAAATATTTACAACTGCAAACCTACATGACCTCTAGGATTCCACATCCACGGCACTACATTTACAATGCCTCTTATTCTCGGTTAGCAAAGTCAAGGCCTTTTCCTTTCCTCAAGGAAGTTCCTTCTTTACTCTGTACCAAATCTCTACATCTGCCTTTTTCATCCTAAAGTGTGCCTTCTTTTGGGCCATTTCCAACAATCAGTTATGATCATTCAACTTCTCTCGCATCCCTTCAGTTACACAACGGTGTGACTCTCCTTTGGTAACCAACGTCAACTGTCCAGTTGACAAGTTCTCGGTTATCAAATGCCACATAGACATCCCTTCTCGCTAACCTCTATTCAACTGACACAATACCACTAACAAGTCCCCTTGCCAATCCTTCAATCAACATCGTTCACCCAATCTAACTAGTCTTCATCTTGATTGATATGCGCACTAGTCAACCCCAATGTAGTCAACTTCCTTTGTCATCAATTCTCTCTTTAGTCGGTTTTCCTCTATCAATCAACGGACTTGGTCCAATCAACTTCCTCGGTCGATTCTACCTCTGATCTATCTCTAGTCTTCTTCTACTCGATCCAATTTTGGATAAAATCCAATAGCAATAAGGTGGAGGAAGACAACTACTTCAAGGAAGAGATGGATTGGATTCAAAGTCGAGAATGAATAGATTGAGTATATGGAAGTCCAAAAACTATCAAAGCTTCTCCTTAAATAAATAGTGATTATGTGACAAAAGTTTTATTCTTTCTTTTTTTAGGTGGCAAAAGAAAACTTGAGGAGAGCCGAGGTAGGGAGTTTGTCAAAAAACTAGGAGAAGATCTCATATTTAAATGCATCTAGGAATTACAAACTACAAGGAACACCCTGGTAGAAGTGCACACCCTCAATAGGATTGGATTTGGAAAGTAAAGGGGAAATCAATGGATTTAATTGCATAGGGGACTCAACAATATTAAATAATTATAAACATCATCAAAGAAAAACAGTGCCAGCGAATATTAACTTGATGGGAAATAATATTTAAAATAGAAGTTCTATTTAAAAACATCCACTTCACTACATTCACTCACATGTTGTAAGCATTGAACGCAGATGTAGACAGAATGTTCATCTAGTAAGTGAAACTAAACACTGCACACATTCGTTATTCATGCATGCAGAATGGATAATCCCCGCATAGAAATCTCACAAAAGCAGAAAATCCTGTTGGTTTGGAAAGGGATGACGTTAAGAGGTGGAAACACTCTCAGACTTTGATCCCACCACACGTCATAATGCTGCCAGCGAGAAGCAAAAGAAGCCCAAGATTAATTGGAGAAATTGAAAATTAGAGGGCCTCGATCGAGGAGGTTAGATTCAGCCTTCAACAACGCAATTCCTCCAGGAGATTAAGAAAAAGAAAAGGGAAAAAGACTCTTGGATAGAAGATTAAGGGTCAAAAAGAAAAACTCAAGGATCTAGTAGGGAAGTCCAGCACCTTCAAGGACATCTGGACAGGAATCAGGACTGAAGATGACTTCAGATTCAGTTTTAATCCCGATACTTGTAGCAACTCATTTGATGAACCCCAACAACAGACAGTGGCACCTAGCAGTATGCAACCAAGCTCTCCAATGTGAAGAAAACTGAGGTACTATGAGGCTGCCCAACAGGTCTGTCTTTGACCTGCTGTTGGGCTCTAAGTTTAGTCTCCAAAACTGTCATTTGCTGCTGTTTTAGGACAGCAAACAGTCAAGTACTTTTCTGCTCATAATTTTGATGGTTAAGTGTTCTTTGAGGTGCCCTTGCAAGTGTTTTTGTAACCCAATGTTAGCACATGCAATATACTCAAAACAAGTAACACTCCTCTAGATCTTTACAACTCTAAAATGTTGATCTAAACAAATAAGCATGCATGAAATTTAGGACACAAGTATTTTTGGTCAATACGACCCTGGATAAAACCCCCTGGGGGAAAACCAATTAGAGCTAGATGTATATATTTGGAGATCTCAAAGCATAAGTACAACAAGTGAACCTAGTACAATAGCAACCAATCTTGGATGCTTTGGAGTCCCTTGTTGATGTGCCTGCTAGCCCATGAATGAAGGCGCCCTTTGCCTTGGTGCGCCCTTCTTCTCTTGCTAAGCCTTTAGCCCTTTGCCTTGCCCTTTGCCTTTGCCTTGAGATGCCTTTGCCTTTGCCTACTTGAATCTTGCCTTTGCTTTTTCCCTTTGCCTTGAACTTGGCGCCCTCTACACAAGTGTGCCTCCCTCCTTGGGCTTAGTGCACACTAAGCTCTAGTGCGTCCCTCCTCTAGCAATAGCTCCCACAAAAGGTGTGGTCCCTTAGGTTCTCACTAAGGCTCCCTCAAGATAGTGCATCCCTCCTCCATGAATGCTCTCACGAAATATGGTGTGCCCTCCTTGAAGCCTTGTGCCCTCCTTTCTCCAAGTGCACCCCTTCACCTAGAATGTGCCCTTCCTCTTGAGAATGCACCCAACACCATGGAAGCACCCTCTCACAAGCAATGCGCCCTCCAAGCTCAAGTAGCAATGCCCTTCTCCCTTGTGCCCCCTCCTCTCCTCAAGAATGTGCCCAAGAGATCCAAACCCTCAACCTCTCCTTCTCTTCACTCCTTCTCCTCATCCAAATCTCTCAAGTGAGCAAGTGAACAGTGAATCTCTTCCTTACCCTTTTCCCTCCTTTAGCCTCTCTTTGGCCAAACCCTAAAAGATCAATGGCCTAGATCCAATCTAGCCATGTCTAATCAATGGGTGAGATTTAATCCAAAAATCTCACTTAGAAAACCCACTTTSCCAAGTTTCCTTAGCTTGCCTCATGTTCTTTAATTCACCCACAAAGTGAATTAAATGTCACTTTAATAACTTAAGTGACATATTTCACTTTTGACTTAAACTCTKAAGTCAACATGAAATTAGAACATAAAGTAAAGTAATAAGGRTAATAGCCTCCCCTTTTGTGTTTACAGACTCACAAACACAAGGGGACCGCTTTCCAAGGTACCAAAATCTCAACACAGTGAAACCTCAWAGGATGCTAGATAATTTGACCAAACTCCAGCTTAGTATTCAGATTTGGTCCCTCATGGATTTGAAAAGAATTAGTTTCGATTTTCCTAATTCCCTCAATATTGAGAATCACAATGACATGAAAGGTAGTAGGCCTCATCCCAGATAAAGGCACAAGAAGAAGACAAGGGATCTACAGATGCCCTACTTTTGTACATAAACGGCCTACTACAGGTATAGTTGGGGCCTTGTATTTTCAATTTCTATAATATAATTTTTATTTGTTTCTGTAAAGAAAAGAGAGGCATTGCAGAGTAATTTTTTACTGAAGCATTCATGACACACTGAGCTCCTGGGCTTTGTGTGGATTCTACATATGTGATGTTAGTATCTGCATACTATTTTATATGGTTGACAACTGAACTAGGAGCTTATTGTAACATGAAGTTGAAATTCATATAGATTTTCCTTCCAAGAACAGAAGTGCATGTCAGCTATCCATCAATCTACAATCCACAATGGAAAAAACTATTAAAATACATGCTTCCTTAGCAACTCTAGTTGAATACTATCCATAGTTATAGAGAATTTATTTACAGCATTCTCTTATACTTATGGGATTGATGGAGCAAGAAGATTAGTTTATAAAAATTCAATCTGTTCTGAATATATAGCACCCAACAATCAAACAAGACTTCCCAATCGAGATATTGATGCTACAATGTTCAATTAATAAACAGGGCCTCCATAAGCAAGAGTATACAATGCAGGGAAAGATGATCTCCAAGGATGAGAATTCGATTCAATACCTCCAGTACTAGTGAGTTGAGTAAAATTTAATTAACTTAAAATCATCAAAGAGTAGCTTTAGCACATCATCTTACAACTAATGTCTTTGTCCACAGCATTTGAATTTAAAAACATTTAACCAAAACCATTACTGGGGTTAAATGACACATAATAGGAGGGTCCTTGCTATTTCATAAACATGGTCTTTGTAAGCGGTAGTTCTATTGTTGTCAGGTACTTGATGGTCTGCCATAATTGTATGTTTGTTTAGGGTAGTTGTTTTCCTTTCAGCCTCTTGTTTCAATAGCTGCAATATTTCTGCACTTTGCACATTAGTAGTGTCTCATTCACTATTACATTGTGTTGTGCTAAAAATAAACCTTGACATGTTTTCCTTGGGCTTTTAGTTATTTATAAGCAATTAATCCAATGTGGCGATGGCAATGATCATGAAGACCTTTCAGTCAGCACCAAGTAAGGCCTTTTAAGAAAACTCTTCAAAGGGTTGACGTTTCAGTTAAGAATAAAACAAGTCTGAGAATTTTCACCATATCAAAGGCTCACAATAAGACTCGCCATATCCCCCAAAAAATCCTAAAAATGGAACAAAGCCACACAGTTAAACCCTTAAGTTGTATGTTTGTCCATTCAGTCGAGTGCTAGCGTGCAAAGGATAAAGCCACACAGTTAAACCCTCAATTGCTATGTATGTCGATTCAGTCAAGTGTTATCTTGTAAACGATATGGGGATATCGGTCAATGGAAATTGTACACCAGAAATTGCCCACCAACTGATTATTGCAAACAACTCACCACTACAGCTCGCCCAATTTGTTGTTACAGCCTACAGGCAAACCCATCAAACCATATAGAGAGAGAGAGAGATTCTGCTCCATACATACATTCCCTAACCCCTTAATTCAACTTTTGCGTCGGAAAACAATGAAAAACAGAGCAATGGAGTAAATTTGAACTGACCTGTACATACACGCAGTTTTGAATGATGAGAAATCAAGAGGTGGGTCGGGGTTTGTTGTCGCCGTTATTATTATTCTCGTTATTCTTGGAAGTGGAGAGGGAAGGAAGGGGGTTGGATCCTTTAATGAACCAGCCGAGTGCGAAGAAGGAAACGCCGGCTAAAATGGCAGTGCCCCATGCCTGAGAATACCATCTGCTGTACTGTCTGATGGCGAACTTCCACTGCTCTTTCAAAGTTGAAGGATCAGGAATATTTCGGTCGGGAGGATTCGGATACTGGGCTTGTTTCCAATTACCACCCGATTCCGGAGGATTTGGGTAGTAGGCTTGTTTCCAAACCCCGCTGTTGTTATTGCCATTGTTTTGGGTTGTTGGAGGATCCGAACTTGGTACTTTGGGTACTTCTTTGGGTACTTCTCCAGCCATTTTTACAATTCAGAATTGCATTGTATTGCCACAATTATATATATATATAGACTTCCACCGCTTGAAATTTATACAAGGACTTCCACCGCCTGAACTTTATACAAGGACTTCCTGGACTACAATATACTAATCTTCCCCCAGCAGCAAAGAATGAGTCGAAGTCTCTCAAATGGGATATGCCACCATCCAGTAGTAGGACTTTCGGCGCCTGAACTTTCCACACTAACAATATGCTCCTCCTCCCTCAAGCAAAGCCTCACAATTGGGTTATGCCATCCTCCCTCCCCTAGTAGGATGTCTTTGTACATAGGGTACCTTCTATGTTATTATTCATAGCTACATTAAGACACGATAGAATCTTCACGATATAAGGAAGGTTGAATCAAAGATGGGAGATTTTATTTTTCCACAGTAAAACTTCACAATTATATTAGAGATATAATTTTGTTCTCGACTCAAGAGGTTACAATCCAAGATAAACAAATACCCAGAAGAAAAGACCTACAATCCATGTTGATCATAGTCAAACTAGTGTTGTCAGCCAACAATAATTTTACCAGACAGCGGAAGTGTAATGGAGACAGATCCAAAGTTCCTACAATGAAAAGAGGAGAGGATGTCCGGGCTAATGCTTTGAAGTTGTGCTCTGCAAAGGAGTCTGTCATAATGACTGATCAGATCTTTGATTTTATAGTTGGCGCTCGTCCTAAGATAATCTTAGAACATGGGAGGGGCCCTCATGCCCGTCCACATAGAGATTGAAGGTGATGATTCTGACTTTTTTCTTGTGTGCAGCCTTGGAGAGTAAGTGGGCTTCCTTGTTGTTTTGACGATAAATATGTTTGAAGTTGAGCTTGTTGAAAGATGATTGAAGTTGCATGATCCTATCCTTCCAGCCCAAGAGGGTGGTGACCTGTAGCTTGCCTTTGTTTTTTAGCCAGTCTATGACAATGTGGGAATCCCCATACAACAGAAGTGTATCTAAATTTAGTTTGGAGGCCAGATGGAGAGTGGCCCAAGCGCCCAATAGTTCTGCCTTGGTGTTGGTGCCCTGTTCGCAATTAAAAGTCCATCTGGAAAGAGTATTTGGAGAGATATATATCACACCTCATACATCGCTCTGCATACCATTTGATTGTGCAGCTCCATCAAACCAGCCTATGGGAGTCTCCTCCAAGGTAAGGATCTTATGCTTGGTTTTTTTTGACACTATTCTTGGGTGAATGGTTGTCCAGGAGTTGTGCAGGCCAAGCGATTGGAAGGCCACTGTATTGGCTGAAGGGAGATTTACCGATTTACCAAAGGCTTCCTTTTATTTTTGTGCCCTTCAAGGATTATAGTAAACAGTTTGTGGTTGTTCTATTAGTTCTTGCAAGCAAATCAATGTGAAACAACCATTTTAACCAAAGTTTTTACACATTCATACAATTTTTCAACTCACTTTTCATTTTTTTGTCCTAAGTTTTTAGATTGAGGTTTTATTTGGCCTCATATCGAGGCAAAGAACAATTTATGTGTTTGAAACTTAGCAAACGATCATTGCATTAGGGTGTAAATCTTTTGACATGAATTAATGCTACCTTTGATGTTAGCATTATTTCATAGGCATTTAATGTTTCTGCCTTCTCTACCTTCTCTACCTTCTCTTTATCATATCTTAAGTTTCATTAACTCCAATTAATATTATAGTTTTTGTTGTTGTGTCCAACTGTTGTAGTTGAGCGCTCTCAGGCAGTAGCTTACATGCAAGATTTGTCTCTATGCCTCTATTTCCTCTTGGCAAGCATCCACTTCCATTTCCTCGTATCTTCGTTATTACTTGCAAACTCGAGATGGAGGCACAAACACAAGGTGCAATGGCAAGTAGAGTTAATGAAAACATCAAAAGAAAAAGAAAGAAATGAGAAATCACACAACCTAGAAGAAAGCAAAGTTTCAGAATTATCAGAAAATTCATGTTGTCTTTAGAAGTTGAGAGTTACCAACAGCTCACCAACATCTCATTAAGATCAATATCATGTATACAAAAATCAAGAAGCCAACTACCATCAATGAGGTTTCAATCTCAAATTGGCAATTCTAACAATAGCATACCTCTCATATTCATAGTATGTATAATTTGTATGTTAATTGTTTGAAATTATAATGTAGCTTCAACACTACCTATGTGCATTCCAACTTGCATAAATTATGAATCTAGCCTCTCGTTTAACAAATATTCTTGTTGTCTGTTATGATGCTAGAGGTGGCAGGTTTACAGTTTTGGTGTCCATAGCCTTCATGGATTTTAGAATGGGTATGTACTTACTAATCTTTAACAAATTTATTTCCATACCGCCTTGTCCAACTATGTGGTGGTGCACATTTAGACTAATGAAAAAAAATAAACGAGAGATACTATGCTAAAAGGAAAAACAAATATTTTTCAAGAACCTTGTTTTGTTTATTTTTCAAGAATCTTGTTTCATTTATGAAAATGATCTAGCATTTATGTAGTTATAAATATATCTATGTTTTCACAGGTGCTCCTTCACAAATGGGGAAAAAAATATATGAGGAGGTATTTCCGAGAACTTCATCACTTCGAGGACTCCTGCTCGAGTTGTGAGCCAAGCAACGAATTCTCATTTATATGTTCATTCAATATAACAATGAAGCACTCTTATTGGGAGTTTTTTATTATTTAGTTTTTTTTTTCTTTCTTTCCTAAAATTTGTCTTAGAAGTTGTCATTGACATTTAAAATTTCTTCATGTTGAAGATTGCTATCAAAAAATCTTGGAGTTGTCATCAACAGTGATGCACGAACTCAGCGTGGGGAAGAACTCATCTATGACTTCTAGAAATTTCTTCCAAACTAGAGGAGCACCTCCAATTTTAGCCTCGTTTTGTGGCAGCATTTTATGTACCTCCCTTCGCAGCATTACAGTCAGTTAATGCACCTTTACAAAAGGGCCAGAGATGATGCTAAAATTCCTCTCTGAAAATGGTGGAACATCAATAAATAAATTGGACATTACTCTAACTTTACCAGTCATTATTCATTCACTCTTCCATTTTAGTTAGAATTCCTTCAATAAGTTGTCAGTGATATATTTTAATGTATAATGCAGAAGACATAAAAGATAAAAATTGAATTGTATTATCTTAAAAGCATGAACATCTTGAGTAAGTTGTTAGATATGTCTTTTAATGCATAATGCAATAGAAAAAGAAAGAAACAACCAGCGCTGCTCACCGACTTTCTTAGGTCATCGATTTTGCATAGTCGAAACGAGCAAAGACTTTTTCCTTAGGATGGGTGTTTCTATAGTCTTTCTCTTCACAACATTCTTGATGAGGTAACAACCGTTATAGTCTTTGGCAAAGGTAAAGGGTGTTTCACAGTCCTAACATTTACCAAAGGATGGATTATGAGCTATATGAGATGAGGAGACATACCAATGCTTACGAATTAGGAACTATATGCTTGCTTGCTTACATATTAGGAGTTATATGCTTGCTTAAGTGGAAGGTTGTTGCATAACCAGTGCTTGGCCACTAGTATTGTATGTAGAAGTATTAAGATTATTTGAAAAAGAATAACTAAAACTGGAGTTATTTAGAAAAGGATCACTTACACCAAAATTGTCAATTCCAATGGTGCCTAATATRTCATTGCTCTTTTGTTGGCTTGAAATTGTAATTTCCAGCTCTAGATCTCCTTTCACAAAGATCTGCACGGGATCTTTGACATCAATGGCGGTCACTGCAAACTGCAAATGGTACATTGCAAGGTGCGCAATATGTTTAACATCAATGGTGGTCACTGYAAACTRCAAATGGTACATTGCAGGGTGCGCAATATGTTTAACRTCAATGGTGGTCACTGAAATTTCAAATGGTACATTGCATGGTTCGAGTTGTCAGGCCATAACCCTTTGATGATGAAGGTAAAAGCTACACRACACCTGGAGCAACCAATAACAACAAATGGCAATGATATTGACATGTTGCATCCTTTATTGCATGTCAATCAATTATTGCTCACACCTCATTAGTTTATTATATTAACACTTTGAAAATGCTTAATATGATTACCCTACTATGCATGGAATGAGTACCTATTTTTTTTCAATTTATATATATTCATTAAAAAAATGTCGCTTTTATTATATTAATGCTTTTAAAATACTTAATATTGTGCATGACAGGATTATGTATCTTCTATTTTCAATTAAATACTTAAATTGCTACTTACACATCTTACATGTAATGATTCCCATTATCATAAATTTGTTGTCAATATTACTGCATTCTGCATTCTGTTACGTTCACACAAATAATGGTCTCTCTGCGAATGAGGCTTGACTCAAGCAACTCTCTTCTGATTTCCAGGTCATCCAAACGAGAATGTTGATCTTGGCAAAATAGGATATAAAATGAACTTCTCCCATATATATTTACAAGCCTTTCCAAAGCTTTACATAACACTGTAGGCATCTGGATTCTCGTCACTGAATTGGTTGGTCGCTTTGTCATGCATGATTGCAGAGGAAGAAGGAAGTTCAGAATGACAGTAACCATGGACAATCCCATTGATATATCCATGTGTTTAGTAGTTGTATGTGGACGTTGGATGACTACTGCTTTGGTGATAAACAATCTTGACAATAATGTACCTAGTAGCTTATAAATCACATATAATAGAAAAGACTAGTAAACAATGGCCACTGTTATCATGTAACAATGTAACAGGAAAAAAAATGATAATAGTAAAAGTAGCTTAATCCTATAGAAAAAAAGATTTTTTTTATTACAAATTATATACAAATTAAGTGAAATTTCAAGTAATAACTTTATAATCATCTTATTTCAATTCTGGTAAAAATAATAGAAACACATTCAGTATTAACATTTTCCTACAAAATAACACAAACACATTAAATATTAAAATTTTCTTACAAAATGATTTCTTGACATAGAAATATTTAAATTAGTATGACATAAAAATCCTTTAGAATTACCACTTAACATAGAATATATTATATATTATTTTTTTAACATTAAAAGTTCAAGTATTATAAAATGGATTAAAACTTAAAAATAAATAAAAGTTTATAATATAAATTATGATTGATTAAATTTATATGTTTGTGTACATCCATTTCAAATCATTTATGGTCTCAAGAAAACTTATGTCTTCCCATTCATGAGCCATTATATATATATATATATATATATATATATATATATATATGATTTTTGCAACAAGGTGACTTTTCTCACAAATCGACCAACTCAAAAGCATAGTACGTATGTGTACATCCTTTATACAATTGTGTTATTAATCCCTGTCAAAAGTTTGGGACTATAGCAATGAGTTTGTCTTTGACTTTATATTAGTTTATTGTTGACTTTAAATTTGTGTGCTACATGTAATGTGTAACATAGGAAATCAATATATATATTTTTAAATAATAAAAAAACATATTTTTCTAAAATTTCATTGGCTAATATCTTTGATGTGTTATTGCAGGCTTCACGTCATTCAATGTATACAATTAATTACACAATTAATGGATTTGCAGTTTGACAAGAATGTTGGATGCATTTATTGACAAAGATGGTAGGTGCATAATTTATGTTAGGTTGAAGCCTAGTTGCCTTCTTGTTTTTCCATGTTTAACATTAACTCCACAAGTAATTTGTACCACCTTACTGAGTATTGAGGCCCGTGCCTGCATACGGGTTAGGTCATTGTCACGGGCATTTACTCATCTTCCGTAAACTTCATATTGTTTTTGGTTTCTTAATCCTGTTGACACATGTTCAATTTAAAAATATCAAAATTTGACAATTAATGTAATAAAAATGCAAGTCATTGTCACGGGCATTTACTCATCTTCCATAAACTTCATATTGTTTTTGGTTTCTTAATCCTGTTGGCACGTGTTCAATTTAAAAATATCAAAATTTGACAATTAATGTAATACAAGAAGAATATTTATTAATTATTTATGCAATAAATTTATGCACGAGATATCATCCTTGAAAATGATATTTGAAAATTAATACTTGGAAATTAAATTAAAATAATGATAAATAGTTTTATTTATATATAAATTAATAATAAATATATCAAATTAATTAATAATGATAAATAGTTTTATTTATATATCAATTAATAATAAATATATCAAATTAATTAATATAATAATGTTTATATTTTAATTAATAAAAAGTACTAAATTAATTCATATACTTAAAACAAACCTGAAAGTTAAGGGTTTAAAAAAAATTGCAAAATAAAAATAATTAATTATAAAAAAAAATTTGTAGAAAACATTGCAAATTATAGATATAGGTAGTAGCAATAAAATAAGAATGTGGTCAATAATTATTCATTTCCAATTCCAAATCTACTTGGCAGGGACTAAGTTGTCATGCAGCCTTGTTCAAAACTAGCATATCTCAAAGCAGCCAACTTGCAAATGGTTGCTACGTGTAGTATTGAAAATGCATTCATAAAACCCTAGACGTAAAGATTCTGTGAATCCGTTGAAGACAAGAACTATCACACAAAAACACATCCATAAACTTAAACCCTATACATAAATTGAGGTAGGGACTTGCTGCTTTGCAACTCCTCTTGTTCATTTAAGTTTGTTGAGTGCACAC
Organism: Picea engelmannii; assembly: GCA_009831015.1. Taxonomy (NCBI): domain Eukaryota; kingdom Viridiplantae; phylum Streptophyta; class Pinopsida; order Pinales; family Pinaceae; genus Picea; species Picea engelmannii. The sequence continues at coordinate 20,887 of WSFP011342103.1, forward strand.
TTTTTAGCCAAATCCATTAAGATGTGGAAAATGAATGTGTCAAACTAAGTTACATCAAAGATGGTAAATCTTATCAAAGGTTTTTTAATTAAATTGAAGCACATTTCAAAGCTTCACAATTCGTCAAAGCTTCACAATTGGATTATGCCATCCTCCCTCCCTCCCTAGTAGGATGTTTTTTAACATAAAGCACCTTCTATGTTATCATTCATAGCACATTAAAGCACGATAAAATCCTTACAACATGAAGGAATGTTGCATCAAAGATTGGAAACCTTACTAAAGGCTTCCTTTTATTCATTCAAATTTGTTGAGTGTGCATAATTTTTCCAAATCTATTCAAATGTGGAAAATGAATGCATCAAATTAGGTTACATAAAAAAAAATGGTAAACTTTACTAAACATTTATTTTTATTAAATTTGTTATTTTTTTCCAAATTTAAGAGAGGAGGAAAATGAATGTACAAAACTACCTCTTTTTCTAACAGGGAATTTATTATCAATATTTACTTTAAACATGGTTGCATGGCAGTGTATACTTGTCGGTATGCAGGTATAATAAAATAATAGTTGTAGTAGTTTTTGACACGGTTTTGCAACGAGTACGACTCTACCGATTTTGGCTAAATATAGAGAATTGTGTAACATGTAAAATCGTATTCTAAAATTTCGTAACCCATCGAGCAAATCTGATTTACTCATTAGATAGACCCTCGCAACTATAAACCAGTATAAATTCACGGGGTAAACTAAATGGAAAAAGGAAAAACAAAGATACGGGGAGATTCAAAACCTGGACTCCTAGAATTGGAGATTCAAAACCTGGACTCTTAGAACCCTCGTGTTGTCTGAGAGCCTGGGAGGGAGCTCTTAAGAATGAATGCAAAAGACATTGTAAGATCCTATGCAATACAACTACAAGTTTAGTGGACATATTAAATAACCCAATCCTGAACAGATTTTATAAGCGACACGTCAGAGGAACCCTAGAGCCTCGAATTGAACAACCAAAGACGAAAAACCCATCGAGCAAATCTAATTTACTCATTAGATAGACCTCGCAACGCAACTATAAACGGGTTACATAGCCAGGCATTAGAGAGCTCGCAACTATAAACCAGTATAAATTCATGGGGTAAACTAAATGGCAAAAGTCAAAACAAAGATACATTGAGATTCAAAACCTGGACTCATAGAATTGCAACCTCGTTGTTAACCCTGCAACGTGAATCGGATGAAGAAGTTGGAAGGGATTGAGTGGTTTATGCAGGGAAGAGTTCTCAAACCCTCGGTTTTGTTTATGGATTTCAAAATATTTTATATTTTATTTTATTTGGGAGGACGACATTTGTCCCTCTCGAGGGTTTAGGTGGCACAATATGTTTAATTCACACATGCGAGGATAGTTAAGATGGTGATAAAGATCTTTGAAGGAAAAATAATTGTTGAATGTAATTATGCGATGATGAAGGGTGGTCCAGTAAATCAATCCAAGAACACCAGGCCACTGGACACACATTTAATATATTTTGATTATGACATTAAAGAGAAAACTTACTCTAGAGTTGTTTGCATTTTTATGCTTTATTTCTTGTACAAAGGTGACATTAAAGGGAAATCCACGAGGTGGCAAGTCCCTGCCTACAACGTAGAGTTTCTTTGTGACAGGTTTTAGTTCCAAAGTCCTTGAAACATATTGAATTTGGTATCCTTGAGGAGAAATTGTGGCTACCACAGATCGACTTTCTTTGCAAGCAATGTAGCTCATAGCTATAACATGTATTTTTCTGTTCTTTTAGCTAAAACTAGAAAAGCAACGAGGGATCTACTACAAGAGCAAAGCCTAGTGTTGGTGCAAATGCTAGGAAAAAAGCGGAAGGATCATAAGGATCCGTCTAGTAGAGAAGATGATGTCTCCACCAAGCAACCATAAGAGATGCCAGAAATATTATTTTTCTCTATAGCCGGGATGAGAAGGGTTCAAATATGGGCTTGGTGGTACCGTTGATCCACTAGAAACTATAGGAGCTGAGTGAGAGCTTGTTCCAGCATCCAACCTAGTTGCAACCATCCTCAACATCATCTCCCAAGGTAGCAATAGCAATAACACTGCACGAGCTGAGTGAGAGTTTATTCCAGCATCCAACCTAGTTGCAACCATCCTCAACATCATCTCCCAAGGTAGCAATAGCAATAACACTGCATAATTGACATATTTAATAGATACATAACATTTTTAACATTATTTTTTACTGTAATTTTAAATTTTAAAATAATATTACCTAGTCAATTTGCATGCCTTATGGACTGTGTTTTTTAGCCATGACCATGGTTATTGCACATAGATGACAATAAAGAAAAAATGTTTCCAAATAGTGTTGATGCAGAGCTCTTGGCCTCTCCGTAAATTTAGAAAATCAAGCACCAAGGACACACACTCACAGATGTGCTTTCAAAATCCAGACAAGAAAGAAAAAATGTTACTAAAGAGTGGTGATGTGGAACTCTCAGCCTCTCTACAAATTTAGAAAATCAAGAACATTCTTATAAGGTTAAAAATTTACTGCTTTCTTGCGTGATGTAGCTGGATTTCTAAAATTTAGCTATTATACTATAAATTATCTCCACTGTAAAATGAAGGCCAGACAAAATTTGCTTGAAAAATTCATGTTAATCATAAAGATAGAGATATCGGTTTCCATTCACACATACATAAATATATACAAACACTTGAAATAACTTCCAGCCACCAGTGAACAACAAATAGCCAGTTTGACATATTTGATATGGAAAAAAAGACACCAACCCATAAAAGCAACTCTAACGAATAAAACTTTACATATAAGGCCTTCTGTTAGAGATGTTGGTTGAGCTATGAATGTGGGTTGTTCATCACCAGGCATCATCACCACCACTTTCTCAGCTTCTTCCTTGTAATTGATCACACTGTAGGGCTGGATTGAATGGTCAATATAATCGCTTAGCTCATTGTTATTCTAATGGGATAAGTTCCAAAAAGAGCACACTAATATCGACGAAGCAAAAAATATTATAAGCAACATGGCTCTTGTTATCACATATAGTTGTCAAGAGGCATCAAGTCATCCAAGTTCATGGTCTGCACAGGAAGCGTCAAAGTGTTGCTTTCATACCAGTCCATTTTGAGATTGAGGCGCAAGCAGTAGGCAGTTTTAATCTTTCAAGCAAGTGGGCTCTGTTTTCAACGATGGAGATCCCCCGTGAAGATTGGATTAGCGGCTCATGGGCTTTCGGGAGTCCAAAATTGCGCGAAGTATAGTGCCAAAGAAAAAGGTCTGAAGTCCCAAGGCTCGAAGCAAACGCAAGCCGTCAATCTTAAAGTGGACAGGTGGCAGTTGGTCCCAGTGTTCAGGGAAATAAGCTTCGGGAGTTTTGAAGTGGGAAGTGTGTAAAAATGTTGAAGAGCTGAAGCTCGAACTCCCGAAACAATCGTGGACCATTGATCTCAAAATCAGCAGGAATTTGTTGATCTTAGTGGCAGTGCCTCCCAAAGTCCCGAAGCCCTGAAATAAGCATGAGTCGTTGATCTTGGAGAGAGTCACGTTTCGTCAGATCCATAGCTTCGGGTAAAATCACAGAAGGTAAGCAAGATTTGAGTTTTGATTTTCTCGGAGCCCAGAGACCCGAAGTGGATCTCGACCATCCAAATATAGAAGACATGCGTTGTCAGATCCATGACTCCGGGTAAAATCCCTTGAAAGTGCAGGTTTGAGTTTTGATTCTCCCGGAGCTCGAAGACCCGAAGGAGATCTTAGCCGTCGATGTAAGAGGGCATGGCAGTCATCAGTATGGACATATGGCACACTCGTTGATCATGACACCTGGCACCTATTCGGAAATGACACATCAACATGGTGACACCAAGAGTTCCACGTCAGATCATCCTCAGGGAGGTATTATTGTTCAACGTCAAAAATAGCGTCCCCCCCTAGGGCACAGTTTGGTGGTTTCTAAAGATGGCGGGCGGTTAAGCTTGGTGGTGGCTCCAATTCTGGCAGGTGTGCCCTAGATCTCAGCTCGAGACCATATCTACGACCACAGTCCATTGCGGGGGCACAACATGCTCGGGCGATAATTTTCTTAAGCGGTCATGCAATGGAAACCATGATAAGGCGAAAGTGCTACGTGGCGAAAGATCATGGATTGCGGGCCCAAAAGTGGTCTAAACCTAAACCACCTCTGAGCGGCCCTGCAATCACATGTTTATATGGCATCCTATCTGAGAGCAGCATGTGGCCGCTCCCTGAGCATTAACTCTCGTTCAATCTATGAGGAAAAGCAGTTAATGGAGGATAGGTTTGGTGGTTGAAACCTTGGTTCACCCCATAAATGGAAGGCGTGGAGGATCTGGAGCTGTCAACCCATGGTACCCTTGCGAGCAGATTTTCCTGCAGACCCATGTCGATCTAAGCTCGTGTATCACATTCTTGGTGGTGGCGAATTGTTTTGAGTATAAATAGATAGTTTTAATATTTTGTTATGGAGTCATTTGGTTGAGCATAGCTCCCAATTTTGTAATGCTTGTGATTCCAAAGTTGTTCTCTGGTTATGAAATCGATTTGAGACTTTCATGTTAATAGAAGTCAGCTTCCTATTTCTTTTCATTTTGTTTGTAAAAATTGTTTGAAACACTCGGGTATGGATGATCTAGCCGAGGATCGTTATGTGGTTATAATGGAGGTTTGATCATGGTTGCATTGCGATTGGTTTTACTCATTTCCCTGTGTTGTCTTTTCCCTCTTACATTGGATGGCTCAGGCATGGAAGATCCAGTCGAGTTGTTGCAGTTGCAAGATGATGGAGGTTTGATCATTCTGTTGTTGTAACTATGTTGCTTGCACCATATTTCAGTGTCTAAAGCTTGGGCTCCAGATTGCTCTTGAGTTCGAGCTTTTCCTCCTCAAGCTGCTGGAAGGCTTGATGCCCATAGCAGTCTCATTCACCTCTCTCACTAAGTCTTCCCTATGCTCTCGCTTTAACTCAATTTCCTAACTGAATTTAATGTGGCTCTCACTTCCCTATGCATTTTTTGTCTAGTTCTGTGTTGAAACATCATTTAGATTCTGAGTTTTGTCCATTGACCTCCATCCATATAAAACCAACATCCACCATATAAACTTTGATGGGTACCAGACTTACCCTCTCTGCAATCGGAGGGTGACTTCCAGTGCTAACAGCTCCCATTGCACCGAAGAGACATGCACTCATAGTTGTGCTTTCAAAACCTAGATGCTAAAGAGTGGTGATGCAGAGCTCTCGGCCTCTATACAAATTTAGAAAATCAAGGACAAAGGACATGCACTCACAGTTGTGCTTTCAAAACCCAGATGTAGAGACAATGGATTTTCAAAACCCAGATGCAGAAACAACAGATGCAGAGAAGGAAGTAGTTACTACTCTGCTAATAGGCACTCTAAATGGTGAGAGTTCATTTGCATTTGAGGCAGAGCAAGAAATTGCATGTTATACCCATGTCCAACATGGAGACCGCCAAATTTCCACTCAACAAACGACCACGACATTGCCACTCAAACAACGACCACGACAACCAAGCTGTCATAGAAATTGAAAATCAATGTAAACTCACAGTATAAAGATGGCATTGAAAAACAAACATTTATTGTTTACAAGTAGTGCTAGACTTTATTTCCATCATTACTCAGTTGGGGAAAAATTACCAGGCAAACTTATGCTTTAAACTAAGATTGAGGTGCAAAATTTGGGTTGCTCTGCAATAACGGGGTCATATGAACCATCAATCAAACATCAGAAAAAATGCTTTAAACTAATTAAAATAAATAAATAAAATCAGTTTGTAAAAAGCTCAATTTTTTTTGAGTCAAACCTCAACTAATAGTTGGTCAACGACCTAGCGATCACTATATACCATGCCTGGATGACAAGTATAATAAGGGTAGAATTCCTTATTTTCCTCTTCACTATTTTGTAATGAGTGCATAACTGCTTTACTAGGTAATTTTATTTGTTCTTATCTTTATAGGTTTATATCTTAATATACATCGAGAGATTTATCTAAAACATAGATCCGCTTAATGGCATCAAGGAATACATGGACATATATAGTCTATAAAGTTAATTCAACCAACATATGACTTATAATTGGTCGTCTAATTGTTAATTTTGCTTCCAAAGCTTGAAACATGAGAAAAGGAGTCATAGACATATGTGGCCTAGAAAGGTAATATAGTCATTTGTCTAATTTTCATTTATATTTCCAAAGTTTGAAACATGAGATAGGGATTATCCCACTACCTTGTAAAGCTCTTGAAGTCTTCAAAGAGTATCAATCTACTTTACCTCTAAAGGAGTACTCAAAAAAGCAATGGAAATACAAGGAAGAATGCACAAAATGATCTATAAGATACCTGATACCTACAACTTTAGAGATTAAAAAACAAAATCCTTATAAATCCCAATAGAGAGCCAACAATAAGGTTGTTACACAGCTAAAATAACCCAAATAGAATTCTCAACCTTCCCTTAATAGAAGGGGTTTGCTTTAAAAAAAACATGTGCAAAGTCATCCATAAAGTCCCTCACTCGAGGCAAGTAAATAAATACACTTTTTTATGAAGAGGGAAATCTCGAGCAAATCCATTAACAAACTTTTAAAGTATGTTAATGGGGCTATAATATACTACTCAATATATTTTTTTTGGAAAAAAAAGCGTGATTTTATTCATCCAAAGAGAACCAAATTAAATTTTAAATGTGACTGAAGCACGCCCCAATCAAGGGTAAAGAGAGCAAAAAAAAGTAGCCCGAGAGGGTCGAGAGCTAGCTATTAAGCCACTGAGTAAAGTTGCAAAAATATAAATTGGGAAACACCTTGCAACTAAAGGAAAGAAGCCATAAACTGCACGCCTAGGAAAGGACCTCAAAATGTTGATCCAGATCCACACATCAACACTGCACGCCCAAAAGATGGATCTCAAAGCTCTGACCCAAACAAAGAAGCCATAAACTACATGCCCAAGAAAGGACCTCAAAGAGTGATCCAACTCCACAAATCAACACTGCACGCCCAAAACATGGACCTCAAAGCTTTGAACCAACCATTGAAAAGAAGTAGAAACACACAGTAACTGCTACAAGAGCTACTCATGGGAGAGCACGACCACCAATGTTGAACCGCAACCCTATCACCAACAAAAACCACGAGAAGTCGAGACAAAACTCCGAGGGGACAAGAGAGACGATGATAGGTAGCCACCATAGCGCACTACAACGACCAAGCGAGGACGAAACCAGCAGTTGCGCAAGGGAAACACATCAGATCCATGTTGAACTATCCATATCCGCACACCGAAAGAAGTACAAAACCAAATCTGCTCCAGGGAGAGTGTGTCCGCCAAACAAAAACTAGAAGAAGCAAAAACAAGTTCAGATCCACTCCAGAGGGAGCGCGACCACCACCAAGAAAGAACTCCCACTGACCATCGAGCCCGAGGGGAAGGGGGATGTGCAGTAGGAGGAAGAAGAGTGAGACATCTGCGGCTAGGGAAACCATAGCCACAATATATATATCCTACTCAATATTCACTATAAATGGAAATGAAGATTTTGGGATCACAATCAAGGATCTTCACCTAATTTAAATGAAAATATTTTTTAAATTTTAAATATTTGCAAGATTTTTATCTCTTATAGAAAAAACACAATCAAAAGTATTGTGAACTTATGCAAATTGGTCTTCTTTGTCTACAATAATTTAATATTAAATACTTTAAGCTTCAATCCTCTCTACAAATATTTTGGCATAAAGCTTAGATTTTGATATCAACATTAAGGTAAAGGAGGAGTTTCCACCTTAATTCCCCCAACTTAAGAGATTAGGTTATAGCTATGGTTTGTGATACATGTGCAACTCTATAAAAGTGTGTCAATGCAACATCACTTTGTCCCTATGACAATGTCAAACTAAGTTTTGTGCATATGCCCATGTTTCCACACCCATGCTAATGGACAGGTATGTTATGACTCTAGTGGGGATATATATGTGATCAAATTTTTATGTAGATAGGAGGTCCGCATGATAGTGGGCCTACTTGGGTAATGAGTGAGAATATGTATAGATGTAGGTCAATATAGTCATTATTATATACATTGGCTTATGATGATGACATATGGATGTGCTTGGATTATTTGGGAGTTCTTCTCCTTATGTATAAGGATTTATTGTGTAACCCATCATAATAATATACTTTTTGGGAGTTGTGATCCATGTCTATATTTGGTGTACATTGTGTGTATGTAGGTTTATCGTGTTATTTTATGTATTGGGTTCATAACATTTAGTATCATAATAGGTAATTCTTGGGTTGACACCTCCAAACTATACCTTGCATAATTTGAGCCATATATTTGGCTTGAGATAGCCAGATTCATTTCCACCTGAATTTTTGAAAAAAAAAAACATTATTTCATGTCTTTAGTAAAAATTTCAGCATTAAAGGCATGCAAATATCATAGTTACACTTTGTACAAGTTCAAGTTTTTCTCAATCTTGAAACCTTGCTAGAATCATGTATATCTTGAGATTTTAAGGTCCAAATGTAGTGAGACTTGTAGCATATGAAAGAATACATAATAATGTTTTACAGGTCCAAAATTCAAATATGTTAGGATGAAATTGACAAAGTTATTGTGTATACAATCTCACTTTCCCAACAAAGGTTAAAAATAGTAGAGTTTAGAAATCAACCGTAACTTTCTCTTGGGAAATCCAAATTGAAAGAGATTAGTGGAATTTAGAAGAAGACATTTCATGTTATTATAAAAAAAAAAAAATCAATAAATTTCAATGAAAAATCTCAAAGATACGACATGTAAAAGGTTGTATTGTATAGCAAAACCCCATGGAAGGGATTAAAAACGTATATCAACTTAAAATGGTCATAACTTTTGATTGGAAGGTCTGATCAAGGTGATTCCAAAGGTGTTTGAAAGAGAAATCAAATAAGAATATCTAGATAAAAAAATTGGCTTAATTTAGGGATAATCCATGTATTGTAATTCAAAGGTATGGATTAGAATATGAATGTTTAAGGTAAGATTTTTTCTTTTGTAAATAAAAATGTGATATTACCTCAAAAAACAGTTGTCACTATACATATCTGTTCAGGATCACAGATTTGTCACCTATTCTTCCAAACTAGTGGAAACTGAAACAGGTGGCATCCTTTTGTTCTTGTAGCCAAAAGTAGAAGCCACCACTTGCTCCGCCAAACAATTGGAAACCAGATCAAGTGGGAATAGAGTGTTGTGACAGTGCTATCTAGACATGCATAAAAAATCAATCATACAATCTGGACAGAAAAACTAAGCAGTAGTGAAAAAAAACTTCAGTGCATTGCAGATGGAGTGTTGAGAGTTGATAAACCTTAAACATTATAGGAACTGTTAGAACAATGGAACCTGCCATCCAGAGTGTCGTCTTGAGGAGTGAAGACAAAAATTTGTGCACAGGTTGGGCATCTCTTCTTGATTGGCACACTCGAGAAGGCATCCAACAACATGTCAATTCTACTACTGAGGAGGGTATGCCTGTGGAGTTTCTCCATCATGTCCCTCCTCATCTCGAAGATGAGTTCCAGGTGTTCTAGTGCTAGAAAACAGGGTGAACTCGAATCTTGGTCTGTGTCTGAAGTAGGCAATGGAGGCTCACCCCGACGGTCCACCCAGGGTATTTCTTCTTGGACTATACAAGTAGCCCCCTCCAAGGCTGCCACTGTATCCATTGTAGTAAGAATGGTGTTGGGTCGATCATGGGGGTTCGGGACCATGTAGAGGAGCGAGTCTAGCAGAACTGTAATTGGTTCCTCTGATATTTCCTCCTCCACATATGCCATTGGAGGCGTCTTCGGCTCCTTATTCCTCTAAATTAGAGTTGTCGAGGAAGCCTGTGCTAGTTCACGAAGGCATCTTTGCCTTGCTGCATAAAAATACCAAGAGGGACCCCTCTTGGGTTTCCCTCATTCACGAGACATGACGGAGAAGGAAGGCCAGACAAAACTGAAGAGGAGGGCGCGTAGAGTTGTACAACTGAGTAGAGCAGAGAAAAAATGCAACAATGAAATGGAATGAAACAATCCATGGCCAACTTGGTAGAAGTGGATGAGTGTCCGAGAAGCTGAAATGACCTCACAGCCTCCTCTCGTACCTATCATCACCCCTCCACCATGGCACATTGAGGGAGCCATTAAACCCGCGCGAGGGAACTATCCAACTATCCCTAGAGCATGTTTAAGTCCGTCCTCCATCTAAGAAATGAAGCGAAGGGTGGTGGTCATCCTTATTAGTAACTCGAGCCGCATGTGGACTGTGTGGCACCATCTGGGCTTTGTGGCACCCCATCAAAGGTTTAAGGTAAGAATTAATAGCAATTACACCAAATTTTGGTAGAGATAAAGACAATATTGTTCCCAACAAATGGTTGAATATTGCAAAGGAAAATTTTAGAAGTGCTACAAGTGAAAGTCTTTATTTGAGACATGAAGCTTAGGAATGGTGGATGAATCTCAATAGGGACATCAAATTAAACTCCAATGGGAAGAAGTTGAAAAGGTAAAAAGAAGGAAACAAAAATGGAAGGAATTATGAAGAAAATAAAAAATGAACGTGGGAAGTGAAAGAAGAACTTAAAAAGAAAGATGTTGAAGTATCCAAATCATATAAGTACAATTACAACCTAAAACAAGAGCTTATGGAGAGGGGTGATGAATTCTCCATGTTGCAAGCTCTTAATCAAGCACTTATCAACGAGGTTAAAAACTTAAAGTGATGAAAGATGGGAAAAGGGAATAAGGATACTAATTATTGAAAGGAAGAAATTAGAAGGTTGAATAATCCTAATAAAGACCTTCTTAATGGTGTTAAGAATGTGAAAATGCATTTAGAGGAGGCCAAATCAAAGATCACAGATGAAGAGACTACCAAAAGAGTTGAAGAGGGCATCTTTGAAGAAAGTTGAAGAAACTTGTAATATACCTAAAATATATTAGCATTATGAAATAATGTATAATCATGTATGTTATACAAGTAGTTATATAAGATCAATGTTCTAGATTTAACATACTATAATTATATTGAATCAATTATAGTCATACATTTTTCCCAAAGGACATGACTTATCAAACCTTACATGTATTTATACACGTCCATTGTATCTCAAATACATGTCAATGAATAATGAATAATAACTATGTATCCCTTGAGTAATATTTTTTTCTAGGTTATAAAGCCCGAAGAAAACCCTCAAGTACTTCCCCTCGTTTTGAGGATGGTACCTAGAGTCTACAAGGCACAAGATCAGTCAACAACAAAGCTCGAAGCCATTATAATAATATACCCGTTAAGAGCTCAACATGTCACTTGCGGGAATTGAACTAGGGTGGGGAGGATATCAATCATTCCTCCCAACCACCCAAGCTAAACCCAATTGACATTAATTATTTATCCCTTGAGGAATATACATATTCATTCATGTTATAATGGATGCTCAAGTGAAGTGACCAAATGATTTACTTCAATTGGTATTAGAGTGGTCTTTATGATGGCCTATGGGCAAGTACATTTTTTTTCCAGTTATTCTAATGATCCATGATCAAGTTTATTTTGTCAATGGCATTAAAAAAAAAGAAGATGAAAAAGAAAAAAGTTCTGCAAATAATTTCCAGGCCGGTGGCCAAAAACCTTTGATAGTAAAAAAAAGGAAAAAAGTTATCCAAATATTTTTTAAAGTGCATGTGAAAAAGTATAAGTCAAACAAAGATTCCATACTTTTTTTTTCCAGCAGAAAAAATTACTCAATTATATTTGAAAATATAATGTATTTTCACATCAAAATACATCGGCAGAGTGATATCGCTGACAAGTATATCTTTTGCCAAACAAATAGTCTACAAGCCAAGATAGCTGGTGAGAGATCAAATCTATGAATGCGAAAAATTTCGAAAAACTACTATAGATCTTATGAAATGAGTAAAATGAAGTTATGCATAATATACAAGAGTTTGTTGCTGCGAGGATTTAATATACATTTTTGAGCATATACTGAAATCTACCGACAAAACTGTAGCCTCCAATCCTAAAAAAAATTGATAGCATGTGTGGGTCCCTTATGACCATCCAACCAATGGTTATAATTGAGCACACCTGCTTTTCTCTGTAAAGTTGTCTTTGATAGCAGGTTCGCTTCCCTGTTGAACTCTCGGGAGGAATGAGAGAAAGAAAGTTTCTTGAAGAGGTGTTTTAGTAATCAGATTCTATCTTTCCAGGCCAAGAGATTGATGGTTTGTAGCTTACCTTGGTGATTCAGCCAATCGATGATAACTTTGGAGTCTCCGATCAAATGAAGGTTTTCGATGTTTAGCTTGGAGGCCAACTGAAGTGTAGCCCAGGAACCCAATAGTTTTGCCCTTGTGTTGGTGCATGGGATGCAACAGAGAGTCCATCTGTAAATATAGTTAATACTAAGTTTTATCAGTCCACTTGCACCATTCAAAGTTCCATTTTGTTGAGTTGCACCGTCGAACCACCCCACCAGAGTATTTTTTGAGATAAGGGGGTTGTTTAATGTCTTTTTTTTCACATTTTCCAGGTGTATATCTTCCCAGTTTTGAAACAGGCCAAGATCTTTATAAGCAACAACACTAAAAGAGGGTGGCTTATTTTTAAAAAAATTAAAGTTTCTAGCCAACAAAATATACCAATTGACCAGTGGTGGAAGAAGTTTGTAATATTTTTCAATGGAAGTCCAAAGATCGAAGCAAGTAGAGATGGAGGTCCCAATCCATGCAGTGTTTAAGTGGCTGTCCAGAATGATTTTCTCTCAGACAAAGCAGGTGAAATGGCACTGAGTAAAGAGATGGTCGACATTCTCTTCGTCCCTGAAGCAAAGATGGCATATATTTGGGCCAATCCAACCTTTTTTTTGAAGATTATCCCAGGTGGGGATTTTGTTTTTGACTGTAAGCCATGTAAATAGCTTAATCTTAAGTGGTATTTTCCAATTCCAGATATGTTTACGCCAACCAATGAAGTTGTTTTGCCATGATGTATTTGCAATAGCATAATATAAATTTTTTACTGATAAAAGGCCTGAGTTGTCTCCTCCACCCCACAATATTTGATCCTCCGCATCATTTAGAAGGATGCTCATGCGGGTAATCTTGAAACAATAGTTTTCCCACTCCGTTGCCATATCAGTTGGTAGTTCTAGATCGCTACAGGATTTCCAACCTGTTGTCGGGGTCCCAGAATCGCTGAAAAGTTGGGCTTGAAAGAGATATCAGGTATTTTTTGAGTTTAAATGAGAAATTAAAAGTGGAGAGAGGATAGATGCATTACTGAGTCCAATTATGCGATCTCTGCCAATTATAATGGAGTGGTCGGAGCCCGACTTCCAACAGAGCCATCTTGTGATCCAGTGTGTCAAATTTGTGAGGTTCCTCCAAGTCCGTGAAGCATTCCTTGTGTGAGGGTGTCTATATCATAGCCAGGAAGCGATAGAGATATAAGGTAAGTATTTGTCTTTGATGACATCACTCCAAATTCCACTAGAAGTCATTTCATACTTAGAAATAAGTAAATTTAATTACCACATGGTAAGAAAACACAATTAAAAAGGAGAGTTTCCAAGTATCTTTAAAAGTACATATAAAAACGTATAACTCAAACAAAAACTCCATAGTTGGCATAGGTGAAGTGAATTACCACATACATAGTAAGAAATTGTAATTTAAAAAAAAAATCCAAGTTCTTTAAAGTACACATGAAGTATCAAGTCAATCAAAAGATTCCATAGTGGATGAATTTTTTTGCATGGAGAAATAATATAAGAAATATAAATCTCTCTTTATGTGGAAATTTTTTTGCATGAAGGAATAACAAAGGAAATGTAAATCTCTCTTTAAGTGGAGGATAAATTGTATAAGTAGTCACATAAAAGTGAATAACATGAAAATATTGGTAACTTGAATAACGTGGAAATATTAGTAAAAGGGTGGAAGTATTAAAACTATATAAAAGGTGGAAATATTATAAAATTGAATAATTTACAATATATATTAAGATCAAGGGCGTTCTAATCATCAAAGTGTCATGCAAAATGATAGATAAATCAGTGGATATGCACAAAATTGCTTCATAGATAGAAGAGAGAAATAAATAATTACAACGTGCGATTGATATCCAAAAATATTTTAATGGTTGGAAAGAGAAAGATAATTCTTACCTTAAAAATTGTAATCAAGAGTTGACCATGAGAATCAAGAAATTAAAATTTCAAAAACAATACAATCAACAGGAAGTCCAAGATCTAAAAAAGAAACTATCGAAAAAATAAGTTCCCTCATTAGAAGATATAGATCATATACAAAATGCTACAATATGATGGGACAAGGGATCACCACAATGAAGTTATGAAGAATTAGAAGAACTTTGAAAGGAACAAGATTCTCTAGTAAATAACTTATGTGAACAAAACCAATCTCTTGCAGATGAAGTGCATATCTTGGAATCTAAATTAGAAGAGAAGTTTCAGAAGATAAAATACCTCAAAAAACAACTATGAGCATTAGAGAAAGAGAATCGTGACTTACAAGGAAGGGATCAAGTATTGATTCGACGAGACACCACAATTCATTGCGACAAAGAATCTTGAGATGAATTCAATGAAATTGAAGAACAACTCTCCAAGTTAGGGAAAGATAATGATGATTTAAAAGAAGAGCTTAAGAACAAAGGCGACCAATTTTGTAAGATGCAATCCCTCAAGGAATCACTCAATAAGGAGGTTAAGAACTTAAAGCAAGAAAATAATAGCAAAGGGGATTTGAAAAAGGATGAGTCGAAGGAAGAATTGAAAAAGAAAGATGAAGAAATCAAAATGTTATGTAAGCATAATCAATAAATTCTTAATGATGTTAGGAAGGTAAAAAGGCATTTACATGAGTCTAAATCAAATAATGAGGATGAATATATTACCACAAAAATTGAAGAGGATACTATCAAAAAACTTGAAGAGGAAATTTGCAAGAAGTCGAGGGAAGAATTGAAAAAGAAAGATGAAGAAATCAAAATGTTATGTAAGCATAATCAAGAAATTCTTAATTATGTTAGGAAGGTAAAAAGGCATTTACATGAGTCTAAATCAAATAATGAGGATGAAGATATTACCACAAAAATTGAAGAGGATACTATCAAAAAACTTGAAGAGGAAATTTGCAAGAGGATTGAAGAATCCCTAGATAATTATGAGGTAAATTTAGAAATTAAATATAGAATTGAAGAAAGATGTAAGAATTTGATAGATGTGGTCACATTGCAGCTTCAAAAGGAGAAAGAAGACAACATTCAAGAAGGTCACCAAAAGATACTTAAATAAGTTGAATTCTATTTGGAGAATGTACATGTCGAATATTCTGGTATTATCTCCAAGGCTAGAGAAATCAAAGACCAAGAAAATAATAGAGGATGTCATTATCTCTAGAAAAAAGATATATGTAATGTGTGTGTAGAATGAAGGAAAAACATCACATGTGAAACCATATCAATACCCTCATTACCAAGGAAGTTTTCAAAGAAGACAAGAAGATTGATATTAGTATTATCAAGGAAGAAGATGGAATACTCATCAATATT
>ML845139.1:18750-36985 GCA_009831015.1 Picea engelmannii
AAGATCCTTCTAGAAGCAGAAGCTTCTATTAGGTCTTCTTACATCCACCTTATTCTATTTTATTGAAAGGCCTTATTAATATTGACCTTTATTACATCTGAATACATTGATCTACCTATGTGCGGGTTAGGACCTTAACACCATGGCTTGTCAGGAGTAGGAAGAGGGGTGTACATGCCCTGTTTCTTAGTGGTCGGTTTGACAATAGTGCAGGCAGTGCAGGACCTGATATACTTGCTGACCTCATGTTGAAGTTTCGGCCAGTAGAAATGTTTCTGTAGCATCACCACTATCTTTTCAATGCTGAAGTGTCCTACCACCTGATTGTAGTGGGCTTCCCAGATCAGCTTCGCTCGCTCACTCGATGGAACACAGATATGGCCCAGACGACACAACAACCCATCCTGAAGATGGAAATTATCGACAACTGCGTTTGCACCCAACATTTGGTAGGTGGTGGCGAAATTAGGGTCCCTCTCATAGAGTTGGGGCCATCCAGATGTCTCATGGTCGCAAGAGTCTAGCACCGTGGTGAGTGGCGCGACTGGCGGTCTGCTGAGGCAATCAACGACGCGATTGGTGCTTCATGTTTTATACTTGATTTTGAGGTGGAATTGCTGCAAGTATGTGGACCACTTTTGATGGCGGTCATTCTGCAATTTTCCCTGTGTCTGCATGAACTATAGTGGCCTATGATCAGTGTGGATGACTGTCTCCTTCCCAAGAATGTAATGTCTCCACTGACGACATGCTTGCACAATGGAGTACATTTCTTTGTCGTAAGTAGGGTACTTACAGACAGTATCTGACAATGTCTCACTATGATAGGCCACGGGGTGGCCATGCTGTGTGAGAACGACGCTCATAGCATAGTTTGAAGAATCTATCTTGATCTCAAAAGGATGTTGCAGGTCTGGTAGTGAAAGTACTGGGGCTGAGCACAAGCGCTAATTCAAATCATCGAACGCTTGTTGTTGGGATCGGCCCATGCGGTAGAAATTGGCAAGGCCCAAGAAGCTCCGAAGCTCAGTGAGTGTTGTTGGGGTTGTCCAGTCACGTATGACTTGGATCTTGGCTGGATCCACATGTATGCTATGCTAATCAATGATGTAGCCTAGGTAATGGACCTTGTCCATGCCGAAGGAGCATTTTTCCAAGTTGGCGTATAGCTTGTGCTGCCGCAGGGTGTGCAAAACCTGTTGAATATGCTGCAAGTGTTCGGCCCAAGTCTTG
This sequence comes from Picea engelmannii, assembly GCA_009831015.1. Classification (NCBI taxonomy): domain Eukaryota; kingdom Viridiplantae; phylum Streptophyta; class Pinopsida; order Pinales; family Pinaceae; genus Picea; species Picea engelmannii. The sequence goes on from ML845139.1 coordinate 19,984, forward strand.
CTGTAAATTAGAATGTCATCCAGATACACCACTACAAAAGTATTAGTGAATGGTCACAGGATATCGTCCATCATCTTCATGAAAGTGGCTGGAGAATTTGTCAAACCAAAGGGCATGACCAACCATTCAAAAAGGCCTTCCTTTGACTTGAAGGCGGTCTTCCATACATTTGTCTGTTCTATCGGGACATGGTGGTAGCCAGACTTCAGATCAATCTTACTAAAGTATTTAGCTCCCGTGAGTTGATCAAGGAGGTCATCGTTTTGGGGAATTGGGTACCGGTTTCTGACTGCGATTTTATTCAAAGCTCGGTAATGAATACAGAGTCGTCAGGTTCCATCTTTCTTCTGTACTAGCACGATTGGGCTCCCACAAGGTGATGAGCTGGGGCGGATGTGCCCCTTGTGGAGCAGTTCTTGGATCTGTCGCTTGATCTCCTCATTCTCTAACAAAGAGCGACGATAGACTGGCCCATTGGGTAGTGGTGCTCCGGGGGTCAGATCGATGGGGTGCTTGACCTGGCAGTGCAGAGGTACCCCTGTAGGTGAGGAGAAGATATCCGAGTATTCTTCCACGACCTTATCTACTTGCTTCTGCTGTGTGGAGATGTCAGCCACAGAGACCTTGGATGTGGCAGTGATCTTTTGCTTATTCTGAGAGCGAATCACGAAGAAGACAAACTTCCCTGTTTGAGAGATGACCTTCCTGCATTTCTTAGCAGAGATCAAGAAAATAACACTAGGTGGGACTGCCTCAGGTATCCTGTACAATTTCCTGTTCAAAGTAATAATAACACTACGAGGCCTAGACTCATATACAATATGACGTTTTCATAAATAAGGTTGGCCCAAAAGAACATCACAAACTTAGAGAGGAGCAACATCACACAATACCACGTCTTTGAAGGGCTTGATGCCGTACGACAGTCGACACTGTTGGCTGACGCAGAGATCGCTTCCTTGGCGGAGCCATCCAATGGTGTACAGTTGTGGGTGCGGAGTTGTTGGCAGGGCCAACTGCTTGACGACCTTTGCTGAGATGAGGTTCTTCTGGCTACCGCTATCAACGATGAAGTGCAACGGGGTGCCTTTTACCCACATTTGTGAATGGAAGAGGCTCTCTCCTTCTTCTGGCTCGTCTGGTTCACCAGGCTGAAGCTTGGTGGTAGCAACGGTGGCATTGGGTTCCGCATAAATGATTCGTCTTCCCCTTTCTAGTTCTGGCTCAGAGTCATAATCTGCATCTAATTTAGAGGCTTTCACTTCGGCCACCAACGATTGCTTTGAGCGGCAGTCAACAGTGTTATGCCAAGGGCTCTTATGGAAGTCGCACCACTTCTCGGTATCTTTCCTTGTCTTTCCGGTGTCCTTCTTTGCTTGCAGCTTGGAATGGTTGTCCTGATACTGTCCATCTTTGTTCGGTGGGTTGGGGACGCCCTTTCCTGGCTTTTGTTGTGAGGGGTTCCCATGCCCAAATTACCACGTCATTTGTTTGAGCTTCTGTTCGATTTTGACGACATATTGGTAGGTCGCGCCCAAGGATGAGATGTTCAGAAATTCCATTTCGGTCTGGATGTATCTATGCAGAGCATCGTGATACTTGAGCACCAGATGTTGCTCTGAATCTTTGATACCCAACTTGGTGCGCAAGGTATGGAAGATATTTGTGAAATCTGACACTGCTTGGTCTCTTTCTTGCTCCAATGTAGTCCATTTGGTATACAGGTCGTCATAACTTCCGACAGGGTAGTATTGTTCCTTAATAGCATTCCTGAAGGATTCCTAGGTGGCCATGACTGAAAATAATGAGGTTTCCTCTGTTTCCTTTTGCTCACAGAAAGTTTCCCACCAATCTTTGACACGGGGAACGACTTTGAGGAGCGCAAAAGTAATCTTTTCTTTATTCGAAAAGTTATGGACAGAAAAATACCCTTCTAGTAGATTCAACCACTTGTCTACAACATCTGCGTCTATCTGACCTTCAAATATAGGAATATTTAAGTTTATTTGTACCTTGAAGGGGGAGGCGCCTCCGTTCGAAGAAGATGCGTCACCTGTTGGTAGCTGCCGAAGGATTTGCACAAAACTATCCATCATCTCGTTCCTCTATTGTGTGAGGGATTCCTCAATCAATAGTTTGAAAGGATCTCCTGTCCCGTCATATTTATTTTCTCTTGCCATGGGAGGTCGCTTGGGCGTGCAAGAGCTTCTTTCCTCAAGAGAAACAAGCTCGAGACCCAACTCTTTGTACTCCAACCTCGTTGGGGACATGCATTAAGACGACAAGGAGAAAACCTGGCTCTGATACCACTGATCTAGATTTTATGAGCATAATGAAATGAATAAAGATTATTAATAGGTGCTTAACAAAAAATAACAGAGATACAGTAAAACTGGTTTTCTATTCAATAACGAAATAAAGCTGAAACTGTAAAATGCATCGGAAACAAGTTTGCTGGAATGGTGGCGGCTTATCTTTGAGAAGAGATGTGACTGTAGCGCGCATTCGCAAGAAGAAGGTTACAATGAGGCTCTGAAGGCATTTTGACAATAAGAAAGAATGTCGAAAACCCTAGACATCCAAAAATCTAACCCTAGGAGATGAAGCGCTGAAAGTCATGTGAGCCCCGTTTGGGTAAGTTAGTACATCAACTTCCCGGGGTCGTAACTTTTGCATACGATCTTCATTTTAGGCGTGTGATAGCCCGTTGGAAAGGTATCATCGAGGAGATTCATTTTGGGGGCTCAATCATGCCTTTGGCTATCATTGAGGAGCTCAATCCCGAAAAACCTTCATTTAGGCCCTCAAAATGGCCCCAGAAGTTAAAACTGCTAAAAATAGTAAATTGCCAAAATTGTCAGAAAATTGTTTTGAGCCAGTTGGAAAAGGTGGGTGCCCACCGATATCCATTTGGATCAATAGTTATATATAGATATCATAGTGTGTGAATAGGTATATATAGAGATCATGTATGCATTATTGAGGATATGTGAATTGTGATGTATTAATGTATTGAGTATTTGGAGGAGGTTACCCTGTGCTCCAAGCTTACATTGGTGTACATAATGTGTACTCCTAGTTTATTCATATATTTTAAGCATTTGGATCATAACGTTTGGTATCATAGCCTTTAAATTGCAAATCTTTGAGGACAACTTTTTGGAGGAGATTATGTTATGACCCAAGGGGGGCATATATGGAGTTGAATGTATATGATATGACCCCAAGGGGGGGAATATATGGGGTTAGATGTACATGTAATAGGGTCAACCTAATAGTAAAGAGGCCCCATGTGTAGTGTGTGAATATGTATATATAAAGATCATGAATTCATTATTGAGGATATGTGAATTGTGATGTATTAATGTCTTGGGTATTTGGAGGAGGTTATCCTATTATTTAAGGTTTTATCGTGCAAATTGTCTCTCTTATCTATATTGGAGTTGGTCTCTACGCTCACATTGGTGTACATGGTGTGTAATTTTGGTTTATTCAGATATTTTAAGCATTTGGATCTTAACAATAAATCTAAAACATAACCATATTTTAGATTTATTGTTATGATCCAAATGCTTAAACTTAAAAGGAGGAGGAGAAAACATAGGTGCTACTTGTAACACTACTTTCTGATTCACGAGTTGATATAAAATTTTGGTTTCAAGAGTCTCAATTGTCAGGACCACGATTTAAAAAATGTTGCAATCTAAAATATGATATTTTTTAAATATTACTACTAGCACCCCTTTTCGATTAGATGATTGATTTTAAGGTTTTGGTTTCAACAATATTGGTTTTTATGGTCATGGTTTTAATGATATTGGTTTTTAAAGTCATAGTTTCAAACAAGTAGTAATTTTAAGCCTAGGAAAAAGAGTGCTACTAGTAACACTGTTTTTCGATTTAATGGTTAATTATTAGGTTTTTGTTAGCAACATTATAAGTTTTTAAGGCCACATTTCAAAAGGTTCTAATTTTAACCCCGAAAAAACAAAATATGTTATTGGTAACACAAATTTTTGATTCAAGGGTTGATGTTAGTGATTCTAAAGAAAAAAATATAGGCTTTTAGGACTAAAGTTCTCATTTTGAGGTCATAGTTATTATCAAGTCAGTAACTATGTTGAGAGAAAATACAAATGAAGAAGAGTACAAAGAGATTATGTCACCCTAGCTCTCACATCTCTAACACAAGCACGTGAGTACAAAAATGAACTACAATGAATGTAATGTGAAGACCCTCTCCTCTATTTATATGAAAATTGAGTGAGGTTACCAATAACAAGTAGTCCTAGTCCACAACAAGAAATCTAACTAAACAATAGAGAGGCCCACATGTGAAACACTCCAACTCCAAGAGACATATGTCAAGCTCCAAGGTGAGTACATCCAACAAGCATGGGTTCCAAAGTGATCACTCCACGAGATGTGTTCAATGCTCCTCCTTCGTTGACCTCTAATCCTCCATCACTCCCTTCTAAGTCTTTTGTACTTCTGGGTCCACTCAACCTACATGATCACTCCTCAACCCGAGTGTCTTCAAGTCAAGTACAATTCTCCACACAAGCAACTGAGTGTCTCCATGCTATCTAGAGTTTGGATCCTTTCTCCAAGATCCCTAATGCTCCTCCTCCAAGATGAGTTGTCCTCCTAAGAAAATAAACTAACCTCCATGTGTGCCTCATGAAGGAGTCACCAAGCTACACTCATCTCCAACCTCCTAAGAAAGTGTACCATGTAAGCATCAAGTCAAGGCATAGTAATTCACGAGCAAGCTATTTCCAATGTGTATATCCATCACAATACAACCAAGGGTAATCAACATACCATACACCCAACATCACACAAAGCACCTCCACTCATAATGTAAACACTTTCATAATAACTCTAAAAGCTAACATGTAAATTATGTAACTCTCGTTTTCTTTATTTTTAACTTTAATCCCACCTTACTTGCATTGCAATTTTTATGACTTGAATAACCCAAAAAAACTAAGTTTAAAGGTAAAAATCTTTCCATAGTGTAAAATATGGAATAATAATAATAATAACAATAACAACAACAACAACAACAACAACAACAACAACAACAATAATCTAATTTTAAGGTCACGACCAAGCTTGACACCAAATTGGTGTATGAGACCCCCTTGTTTGTGGGACAAGGGACCCCCTCCGCGTATTCTATGGAGGTGGACATACCCTACTCCCTCTGGATTTGACTGCTAAAGTCTATGGAGGTGTACATACCCTACCCCCTCTGGATTTGAACCTGTAACCTCTAAGGAGGAAACACATGTTCTTAACCATTAGACCCACTCAAGTTGCACATGATTGATAATGGATGGAATTATTGAACATGATAGGGAAAATGACAAAATTGGCCATTAAGAAAGTAAAGTAATACACATTCATGCAGACTCCAAACAAGTATCATGAACAAGGTAAAACTGACCCATATATGTTTATTAAACCTTAATATTGGTCTTAGTTGAGATAAAGAACCACCAAATATTATATTATCAAAGCAACCACCTAAAATCTGAAAAATGTTCCATAGATACAAAATTGATACAATGTAAAGAAAGAAAGGAAAAAATTATTTATTTGGTTCATGCTATTCTTTATGAAATATTTTGTAATTTAACTTTGTTTTTGATGATCTTTGTTGGTAGTGAGACTTTAGTGAATATATACATTTGAACTCTAATATGTGATGAATGGTTAGAAAAATCATCTACTCATTAATTAAAAATTAATTATTCAATTAGTTAGGATAATTAATAACTAAGTCAAGTCAATTAGTGTAGAGTTCTATTATGTGCATTTCCAAAGTATTTTAAATGCATGAATTGAAAATGAAGGCCATATGAGTAGTAACAAACAAATTCCTAAATCTTTGATAGAGGGTGTTAAAAAGAATAAGGACTTTTAATGATTATAAATTAGTCATTTTGAAATCTTATCATATTTAGAACTTTAACGAGTTTCAAAATTGGTTTTTGATTCTTTGAAATAGTCTTAGTTATTCTTTGGTGGTTGATTCATGTGTTTTTTTTGTTAGTCGATATTCTCTTTTTCTATTCGCTTCTTTTTATTGAAGAGTTTTAACAATGATTTTGCAAATATGTTTTGTTTCACAAATTTTGGGTAACGTGAGATTGTAAGCAAATAGTCCACTCATTGTAAGTAGGATTGTTTTTTTTAAGAAAAAAATCATGATCTATTTATTTCAAGAAGAAAAGGTAACAATAAATTTAGCACATGTTTGAGGACATTGTTAGCACTGAGCATCACTCTTAGACTGCTAGAGGATAAGCCCAGTACCCATCAAAATGTAAAATGTATTAAAATGGTTTGAGGAGGTGGATCAACAAGACTTTAAGAAAGGAAAATACAACAAAGGTTACTACAGATCAGTCCTAAACTGTTGGAAAATGGAGTCATAAGTATCGTGCTCAATGAAGGCATTTAAACTGCCTATTAGACAAAAGATTTATGTAATGATGAGAAGAAAGAAGATATAAAGCGTTTGAGTGATAAATGATGAAAAATGGGAAAGATGACATCAGATCCTCTATCGCCTTAGGAATCCATAGATCAAGGGTGCTACATCCAGACAAGAAGAAAAACAACAAGAGTCTGAGTGATAAACGATGAAATATGGGAAAGATGAAAACAAATCCTCTACCGCCTCATGAATGCATAGATCAAGGTTGCTACATCTAGACAAGAAAAACATAACATGTAAACTAAGAAAACAGTCTGATAAAACAACTCAAAGGAATCTTCATGAACACAATATTTTACAATCCATGCCCCTCAGGCTTACAAACTAAAAATAAATACAATGCCCTTCTCCTAAAGCTCTCTCGACTCTCCGGCCTCTCTAAATCCCCCCTCATCAAAATCTTAAATTGATCTATTTATAATCAGATCAGTCCACAACTACCAGGAGTATGATATGACCATCCCATTCAAGGCCATCCTTCTGTCAGACTGCGCGTATTTCCTCCTTTCAGACACAAACTCAGATCAATATGGACCTGCAAGAAGAAACCGTTCATCATGGTACCTCGGGCTGAAAACTCTGTCTCCTCGGCCATAACTTTCCTGCTTTCTATTTATGGACTGAGCTGAGGTTTCAACGACCAGTCCCTCGCTTCATTAACTGATCTTCTCTCGAGATCAGGACGAGGATTTGACGTCTAGAAGGTCGCCACGTGATGCTCATGGATTGAGCGCTGAATAAGTGGGTGGTTTTGAGCTGCAAAAGTCAGTCTTTGTTCATTGGCTGAATCTTCCTCAGGATCGGGACGCACCTTGACCAATGAGGGGTGCCATGTGCTGCTGTCAGATACGGCGCTGTAAGAGCATGTGATTTTGGGGCCGTCGAAAGCGATTTGGGCCCACACTGCTTTCAGGCCCGAAATGCACCCTCTTTTTCTACGTTGCCTCCCTGTAATACCATGGTCTGGATTTCGGCCCGCTCAAGGAAATTAACGCCCGAGCATGTTGCGGTGCCAAAATGACTTGTGGCTGTTGATCTAGCCGTGGTCTGCAATCTGGGCGTGCCTGCTATTTTAGCGCCCCCTGCTAACTATGGAGTCCTTCCATCCGCGCTTAGAGATGGCGCTAAACTGAACTGTGTAGGGGATCCCTGTTGTTGCAAACTACACATGCCCGCTGCTTGTGCTCATGGCTGTCGCCTGCGACCCTGAATATTTTCATGTGATAACATACACTAAAACAAAAAGGGTGCTGCAAAAAACATAACCAAGATAACAAAAGCATTGAACTACAAACAATAAGGACCAGGACCCGAAAATACAAAACCGACCAAAAAGAACTTCAAGCACCACCAAGAATATTTTAAAGGGTCGAGCATATATGGTTCTACCTTTACTGATGCCAAACAAACTACTTGAAAAGAAATTTGAGCACCACAATCCAGGCAAGGGTGAGTGACTCAAGGGCTATAGAGTATCCAAGAGACAAAGGAAGATAGGGACACCATAGTTGATGCAAGGGAAACTCTATCCATAGTCAAAACAAGTTCCAACACAATAAAAACCTATCCCAAAAAGTGATAGAGGATGGACACACAAAATTCCAAAGGGATCAAAATATTAGAGACACATACAAAAACACTGAGAATTGAGTTGAAATCGTGATAGCTAAGCCCTCATCTACCAACCAATTAACACAACTCCAAGACCCTTGGGCAAAGTGAGGTTGTCACAAGGAAGAATAGATCACTACATGAAGAAGCATGAACCAACAAGAAAGACACAAAATAACTTACATGACACAACCATAAACGAAATCCACCACAAATGAATTACCCTCAAAACTAGGGAGGAATAGGAGGAAACCCCAAATCCACACATAGTTGAAAAGATTCTCGCGACTAGCAACCAAACCCAAGAGATAAAGAAGGCACCAAAATCGTCACTCTAGCAAGTAAGAACCACACATCGAATTGTTATGAACCAATGCCTTAAAAATGATAAAAAGTTAATGATTAACATTCTACTTTGAAGGGGAACCTTCCTTTTACAATATATTCAATATACAATATGAGATAAGATGATCCTAATACTTGGTCTCCTTGGTATATATATATAGGAGACAAAGGGTACAATTATAATGAAAGGGAACAATGAAGGATTCTAGACTACATACAAATATAACACTAGAAATGTAATAATTCAATATTTAGGGATTATTGAGAGGTTTTATACTTAACATGGGGCTTTGTCTAGGGCTTAGCATGACCCTCCCTTTCAAACAAGTGTTGTCCTCAACACTTGACTAACTGCAGGTGTTTTTGCATGAAGAACTCATCTTTCCATGTCGTGTCTTCCATTTGATGACGTACTCATTAATTGTTTTATTTAGCAACCACTTAATCCTTGTTTCAAGGATTGTTTCTAGTTCTAGTATGATTTTACCTTCTTCACTAATCTTTGGTAAAATAGTTTGGATTGGGATATTGTCACTGATTACATTCTTTAAACATGAAACATGGAAGACTAGTTGTACATGTGAAGATGGAGACAACTCCAATTTGTAAGCCATACTTCCAATCTTTTGAAATACCTTATAGGGGCCATAATATCTGGGTGCTAATTTATTTTCCTTCTTTTGTTGCTCGAGAGACATCTGTTTATACATTTGTAGCCTCAAAAATACCCAATTCCCCACTTCAAATTCCCTTTCATCGCGATGCTGATATGCTTGTTGTTTCATCATATTTTGTGCCATAACCAAGTTGTCCTTCAAAAGTTTGAGAATATATTGTTGGTGCCCTATGTGGTACTCCACTGCATGAAACTTTGTAGTCCCTTTAAAAGGCGATGTGATGGATGGAGGGAGGATGATATCCATAAAGTTCCATTAATGGGGACATTTTTGATGAAGTATGGAAGGATGTGTTGTACCACTATTATGCCAAGGGAAACCACTTGAGCTATTGCGCATGTTTATCAAATGAAAACCAACAAAGATACCCTTCTATACATTTATTCACAATCTCAATTTTCCCATTGGATTGAGGATGATAGGATGAGATGTGAGCCAATTGAGTACCCAAACAAGAAAATAATCCAGTCCAAAAATTTCTAGTGAAAATTGGATCTTTGTCACTTACAATAATCTTGGGGACTCCATGTAGAAAAAATGGGCATACTTTGTCAGTCAATCCACTACTACCATGATGACAATATTTTCTTCATATTTGGGTAAACCTGTAATAAAATCCATTGAATTTTTTTTCCCAAAGTTGGCTTGGTATAGCTAATGGTTGTAGGAGACCTGGTGTCTTGATTATCTCCCCCTTGTTCCATTGGAAAACCACATATTCAAACACAAAATTTTGAACATCAGTTTTAAGAGCTTCCAAGAAAAATTCCTTCTTGATCTCATGGTAAGATTTTAAGGAACCTGAATGTCCTCTTATAGGAGAAGTGTGGAATTCTAGAAGGACCTTCTATTTGATATGGAAATTATTACACAAATATAGGCGATCATGATACCATAGCAAATCATTATTCCATACAAATTTATCTAATGTATTGGGGTCATCTTGTAGTTGTTGAATGATCTTGTTCTTGATCTTGCTTCCTTTCTCTCCTTGCTTCTTCCACCCAATCAGATTGCAAAATATAAATAACACATAGTGAACCCTCTGTTTTTTCTTCTTTCCTTGAAAGTGCACTTGCCACATTTATGTTTTCCTTTCTTGTAGATAATTTCAAAGTCGTAACCTAGAATATTTGTAACCCATTTTTGTTGCTCTTCTGAAGATAATCATTGTTCCAAGAAGTACTTCAAACTATCATGATCTATTTTTACTTTGAAGTGTCTTCCTATTAGGTAAGGACATCATTTCTTAATTGCATGTAGTATGACCAACATTTCCTTTAAGTTGGTTTCTTTCAAAGGCACGAGCCCTTCCTTCTTGCATTAAAATTGCACCAATGTCGTGGTCCGAGACATCACACTCTAGAATAAATGTTTTTGTGAAGTCATGTGTGACTAGGACAAGAGTTGTACACATAGCCTCCTTAAGTTTTTCAAAAGATTTGGTTGTTCTTGAGTCGAAGAAAATGCTTCATTCTTTAATAATGCTATTAGAGATGTCTCCATTTGACCATAGTTCTTAACAAACTTTCAATACTAGCCTATCAATCCTAAGAATCCTCTAAGCTTCTTCAAGGTTTTGGGAATTTTCTAGTCTCTCATAGTTTTAATTTTGTTAGGGTACACTTTTACACCTTCATGAGATACAATATGACCCAGATATTCCACTTCTTGAACCCCAAAGGAACACTTGGAAGGCTTTGCATAAAGTTGCTACTCTTCCAAAAGTTGTAATACTCCGTCAACATGTTGTACATGCTCTTACAAAGATTTGTTATAGATTAATATGTCATAAAAAAATACTAACACAAATTTTCTAAGGAGAGGTTTGAAAACAAAATTCACCAAGCTTTGAAATGTTGAAGGTGCATTGGTAAGTCCAAATGGCATAACCAAAAACTCATAATGACCTTGATGTGTTCTAAAGTCTGATTTGGGAATTTCTTTCTACCTCATTCTGATTTGATGATATCCCGAACGGAGATCCGAATTATTAAGAAAATTGCTCAATGTAATTCATATAATAATTCATCAGTCACAGGAATAGGAAACTTATCTTTGGTGGTCATTTTTTTGAGTTGTTTATAATATGGACACATACACAATGAACTACCCTTCTTCGTAACCATCACTACTGGTGAAGAGAATGAACTTTGGCTAGGTTGAATGATGATCACATCTAACATTTCTTGGATCATACGCTCTATCTCACTCTTTTGTGCATATGGATACCTATAAGGCCTAATGTTAGGTGGTACACTCTCTAGTTTCAAATGAATAACATGATCATGATCTTGAGAAAGAGGAAGACCCTTAGGAATCTATCCAAATACCTTGGATTAATGGTTGTTGATAACTATTTGGAGATCCACTGGAGCAAAGGATATAGATCTTTGAACATCTAGTGAGCACAATTATGTAATTACACCATGGTGTCCCTTTTTGAGTAATTTTGTCATGCTATTAGAGCTTACCACCTTAGAGGGTTTCCCTTGGATACCTTTAAGCTCAATTTCCTTTCCTTTTGAGGAAAATATTATGAAAGGATCTTGAAAATTAAGGGTCACTATTCCCAATTATTGTAACCATTCAACCCCTAACACAACATCAACACTACCCATTTGGATGAAAATCATGGGGCTATCCAATAAATACGCCCCCATATTGAGCTTAATATTATGGGACTTTATAGAACAATTTATGGTACCTCCATTTGCAATCATTACTTGAAACTCCGGTGTTGGAAATACAAAGCAATTGACATCTTTTGCTAATTTGTAATTGATGAAGTTATGGGTTCTACTAGAATCAATCAACATTGTTACCTTTTTCTTTTTGATGTATCCTTGTATCTTAAGAGTTTGTGGAGTATCGATGTCGGCCAATGCATGACAATATATCGTTGGAGTAGTCTCTTCTAGATATAGATCTTGTGATGGTTCCAATTCTTGATCTTCTTCCTCTTCATAGTCTATGTAGAATAATTTCTTCTCACTGCACTTATGTCGCTTATTGTACTTGGTGTCATAATTGAAACATAGTTCCTTTGCTCTTCTTTCATCCATTTTATAAGGTGTCAAACTTGTTGGTTGAGTGAGGTTAGGAGAGGGAATATGATGCCCTCTACAGTTTCTAGTGGCCACCCTTCTAGTAGTCATATTTTTGTTTCCCACTTTCCTTGTCATACTGAAAGCTTGCTATAGGGATTTAGGTTCGAAAAGACGCACCTCATGTTGAATTTTCTCCTTTAAAGTTCCCATAAAGAGATCTAACAAATTATCCTTAGGAATGTTATTTACCTTGAGATTGAGCTTTTGGAATTGTTGAATGTGCTCTGTAAATGGACCTTTTTTCCTAAGATTTATCAATTGACTAAAGAATGTATTTCTCTTAATATCCCCATAATGTGATATCAATTCATTCGTAAAAATGGACCAATAGAGAATATAATACTTTTTTCTTTCATAAATCCATTGATATCAAAAAAACTTATCATTTTCTAAATACAAAGATGGAATAGGTACCTGTTGTAAGCTTGGCATTTGGTGTAGATCAAAGAGTTACTCCATCTAGAATATCCATGTTATAGGATCTTTACCATCAAACTTCCTCATATCGATCTTTGGAATGAACTAGTTCCTTGGTGTTGCATTGTCACCACAATGATGTGGATCTTGAAGTGATGAATAATCATGTTTCTGGGACTCAATCTTTATTTCCTTTATATGTTGATGACTTATTTCCTTTTGATATCTCCTTTAGGGAGTCTCTCATCTAGAGCATGTAATATCATGAAAGACATGGAATTTTGCAATTCTAACATCTTCTTTTCCATATGATCTTGATTTTCACCCATATTCTTTTCCATGTCTTTCCTATTTTCATCCATCATATCTTCCAGCTCACCCATCTTATTTTCCACCCCATCCATTTTCTTTTCCACCTTTCAAATTTGGTGTAAGATTTCTTCTCTTTCTTCTTGAGTCATGGTTGAACTCTCTAGAGATTTAGTTGGTGAAATAAATTTTGGAGGAATATTTGGAGCCATGTGAGAAAAAAATTTCTCTTATTTTTTCTCTTTATCACAAATTTTGGATAATCAAAAATAGATCTTCCAATCAAGAGTTATGCCAATTGTAAGTTACATACCTTTCAAGCCCTTAATTTGGAGTATATTTGGATGTCTAACCTTTGTCCTGATATATCTATGAACTTTGAACCCTTCCAAGTCTAAAATTTCAGCCTGTTTTACTTTGATATGACTTCTTAAACTCCTGAAAATTTCATAGTCTAAACCTTCACTGATAAAAAGTTATAGCACAAATACCAAAATGACTTGTTAAAGACTAATTTTAGGATTAGTAAAAATTACCAACTTCCAAAAGATATATCTCACAAATTATAATGATTCAAATTCTAAATTTTTTTATGCAGGTAATTCACTATGTCTCCTCAAGTTTTTAAAAATTTCAGAGTCTTGAACTTCATCCAAATGTGTTTATAGAAAAAATAAAAAGATGGCTCAGTTGAGACTAATTTCAGGACTAGTCACAAACTCTAATTTCCACAGGAGATATCTCAAAAAATGTAATGAAAACGATCTTGAAATTTTTACCACCTATTATTTCCTATCTTTCCTCATAATCCTAAAACTTTTCATTGTCTGAAAATGCTTAGAAAAATGTTTTTAGCAAAAATCCCAAGATGACTTGTTTAAAATTGATTTCAGGATGAGTCAAAAACCCTATCTTCTATATACTATACATCCAAAAGTATAATGAACTAGAACCTGGAATTTTTATTAGAAGTACTTGGATATGTCTCCTGAGTAAAGTCAAACTTTCAATGTCTAAAGTATCCCAGAAAAAAAAGTTATAGTGAAAATGAAAAGATGACTCATTTAAAGAAGTAAAACCCTAAGATCGATGCTTTGATATCAAATGTTATTAACCAACACCTTGAAAAGTAGGGGAGATAATAAAATATTTTAAGTATGGAAAAATATAAGAGAGTAAAGGAAGGAGAGTATAGAAATGAAAAACAATTATAAGTGTGGAAGAGTATAAGAGAGTGGTAGAGAGTGAAAATAAAACTAAGTATAGAAGAGTGGTAGGGTAAAATAAGAGTATAAAGGAAAAATGTGAAAATAAAGCTAAGTATGGGAGATGGATCAGGTGCATGGAGAGAGAGATATGTAGTGATACTTATAATATTTTTGGATTATGGAATATTTTTGGATTATGGAATATGGAGGGGGTATGAGTGAAATATTCTAAGTACGGAGAAGGGGATGAGAGTAAGAGACAAGTAACAATAAATGAAACCAAGTATGGGAGAGAGTCTCGTAAGTAATAGAGTATAAAAATGATTCCCAAGACTTGGAAAATGTAGTATTCTCGAGACGAAGAGAGGAAATCGTCCATGATGCACATGGAAGAAGTGCTATTTATGTGATTGGACAAAAATCTAAATATCTTGAGCATACATACTCAAATTTTGAATCCAAAAAATGTGCGACGAAGCTGAGACCAAAGGCTACACAATGAACTTATAATCATTCAAAATTTTCTACTTAATAATTTTTTTTATTATTATTCCAAGAGCGAGAAATCAAGGTGATCAAAGTTTTTGATCAACAACTGGCTCCGACTGTGGGACGATGACCCTTTGTGGATTGTTGAGAATCCAAAATCCTGGTCAAATGCTTTCTTTATTAGGATGTAGAGTCATATTCAAAATAAATTCTTTTAATTTTTGTCCATTGGTCCATGGAGTCATCTTCAAGCATTATCTCCATCTAATAATTGCTTTATTGTGCAAAATTTTGACTAAAGAAATAGACTATGTACAAACAAGATCTACCTACCCTATCCTACTTGGAGGAAAGAGACACTTTTCAAGTGTAAGTAGATTTTCAATGGAGCCATTCAAGCATCCATTTGATTTGTGGAATGAACTCCAGTACTGGGAAACATATCGAGGCTAGTACCAAAGAGTTGGGGGCATGTACAAAGTGTGGTGAGGAAAAACTGAGCCATATGTAACCAAAATGTGATTACATTGCTTGACCAACAATGCTTTGGAACCATGATTCAATGTAATAAGTTCTTAGTTGCTCAAGAATGTTGCTATATTTGGTTAGATGAGGAGTTTCCAATTTGAAAATACTTTTATTTTTCTCCTTATTACTGACCACATCCAAGATTAACAAAGTTACCAACTTAATGAGAATTGTGACCTCAAAACGAGAACTCTAGCCCTTAAAACTCATATTTTTGCATAAAAAACATGAAAATCAACCCCCAAATCAAAAAGTGGTGCTACCAGTAGCACCATTTTTTATAACCAAGTCAAAGTTACAACCATTTTCAAGCATGGGCTTAAAATATCAAATGGTTGCTAAAAAAAACATGAAAATCAACCCCCAAATCAAAAAGTGGTGCTACTGGTAGCACCATTTTTTGTAACCGGGTCAAAATTACAACTTTTTTCAAGCATGGACTTAAAGGATCAGATGGTTGCTCAAAAAAACTTTAAAATCAACCTCCAAATCAAAAAGTGGTGCTACCGGTTTTTCTAACCAGGTCAAAATTGCAACTTTTTTCAAGCATGACCTTAAAACATAAAATAATTCCTTAGAAAAACCTTAAAATCAAAACCTAAATAAAAACGTGGTGCTACCTAAAGCAAAATATTTTTTCTAAACGTTAAAATTGTAGCTAATTACGACCTAATTGAAACTATGTCTTTGACAACAAATCCCTACACAAATAAAAAACCCAAAATTGGATCCTCAATGGTCACTTGAAAATTTATTTACTAACTTTTTTTTCTTCTTCTTAAATTTACATCAAAAAAATAAATAAAGAGAAAGGAGAAAATGTTCTCTAATATATATATAATTTTTTTAATGAAGACAAATACACATTTAAAAAATATATTCAAAACCAAAAAAAGAAAAAAAAAAGGTGGAAAACAAAGAAAAACTAAAAATAAATGAAACAAATTTAAAACTTCCCCAGAAAACAATAATTAAAAAAAATACTATTTTTTTTGGTTAAAAAAAAATAAAAATTCCTTCAAACTAAAAAAAGAAAGAAACAAAATTCAATAAAATATAAAAAAAAAACATCTAAAACAAAAAAATATTTGACAAAAATACTAAGCTAAAAATTTATTTTATTTTATTTTTAAAATAAAATTAAGAAAAAAAATTTCATTTACACATTAAAAAAAAAATAGATCTTTCTATTATATATATATATATATACTTTCTTTTACATATTTATGAACGTTTATTGTTTATATTTTCTTTTTTAAGTTTTTTTATATAAATTTTAATTTCTTGTTGTTGTAATTTTAAGGTTTTTTAACCTATTTTTGTTAATTTTATTTTTAAAATTTTGTATTTTAGGTTTTTTAATATATGTTTTTAATTTTTTTGGATTTTTTCTTTCACTTTTTTAATGTTTTTTTGGGTTATAACTTTTTTTTTTTAAACTTTTTTTCTTAATTTTTTTCTCGTTTTCTCTCTATATATATTAAATTTTATGGTTTTCTTTTCTTCTTTAGTTTTTCTATGTTTTTCTTCGATAGTTTTTTGTAACATAAATTATTATTATTATTATTATTTCAATTCTTTTTGTTTTCTTATATTTTTTAGTTTTTAATTGATAAAAAAAATGAATTATATTTTTTTGTTACTTATTTAAAAATAGTGTTATTTAACTACAATTATTTTCTATGTATTGAAATAAAGGTAAAAAAATGTGTTAAAAATGATTTTTTCACTATATTTAAAAAGTATGGAACCATAAATTAATTAAAAACACTTAATTATATGAAAAATATTAATTTAAAA
>WSFP011342107.1:0-36983 GCA_009831015.1 Picea engelmannii
GGGGGGGGGGGGGGGGTGTTTCCCATGAGGTTTTTGCTCTTTCCTCGTTTATTTCAATGTATTTTTTTTTATTTGGGTACCTAATATGGCCTCATTTTCGGGACCCATTCTTTATTTTCACAATAGTGATGTTTAGGGGGGGTGTTGAAGTTACTTCACACACACCTCTGATTTCTTTTTCCTAAGGTTTTTCCTATGTATATTAGTCATTATCCGGTCTCCTAAAGTTTAGGGGAGATTATTCCTTTGCGAGAATGTACTCTTCACTTTTCACTTCAGTTTGATCAGTTGAGTGTAGTCTAGATGCTACATTGGGATTATCACCATGCAACACTGAGATCGTCACCAACTAATTCACATTTTCCTTGGGATCATCACCATACTAGTGCATTACTCATGATTCCCTAATATCCTCCTCACTTCACTATGTTTTATTCATTTAACTGAATACTAATAGACTACTTAACTCAGTTAGGTGGCAATTCACTCCCATAACTTCCTAAGAGACTAGAGTAAGTGGTCGTTTACTCCCGTAACTGTTGGTGTGTGTCCAGATCACTCTAGACCACCACTATGACGCATTGGCTTCTCCTCCAGTGCACATTGGTTGGGTTATATAGATTATTTAATGTGTAAATCATCAATTATTCATTTGGTTAATGATAAATTTTCCATTTTTCTCTCCTGCTTGTGTTTTCTTCTATTTTCTCTACAACTGTGTATGTCAATTCCCAGCTAGATATATTATGTGTAATTTCAACACATTTTCAATTGTTTGATTTACAACACTTAAACTTTTTTCCTGTCTCATTCTCAACCAAAGCTTTTCATTTCTTAAAATTATCAAAAACATCATATTTTTGTCGAATCCAATAAACCCATGTTTTTCTAGTTGCATCATCAATAAAAGTGACATAATAACGAGAGACAACAAGAGATGATACCTAATTTTGTACCCACACATCTGTATGCACAAGATCTAACCTTTTACTCTTCTTTTATTTTCCGACTCTAAGAAATATGACTATTTTATATTTTCCATAAACACAATGCTCATAGAAATCCAAATCAATTTGTTTAATATGTGGCAACAAATTTCTTTTGTGAAGTATTTGCATCCCCTTCTCACTCATGTTTCCAAGCCTATGATTCCATAGTGTTGTATCCACTCCTGTATAAGCTAAATATATAGGAGATTCAGTATTATCAGTACATGAATACAATGTACCTACCTTCTCTCCTTTTGCTATCACCAGTGATCCTTTGGTGACCTTCCACACCTTATATGTAAATATGGATATACAACCTTCACTTTCCAATTGCCCTATTGAAATAAGATTTTTCCTTAGATATGGAACAATAATTACCTCTTTCAACAACCATTGGTTTCCATTCCTTTGCTTTATTTTTACCTTTCCCATTCTAACAATTTTGCATGGTGCATCATCACCTAAATGAACCTGTCCAAAATCACCTTGAACACAATCTAGAAAATGTTTCCTATGGGGTGTGGCATGAAATGTAGTCTTTGAATCTACTACCAAAGACCCAGAAATATTATCTACATAAATAATCAAAGAATCTTCTAACACATCACCTGTTACATTTGCTTCTTGATTTTTCTCCTGTTGTCCATATCTTTGTTTCTTTGGAGTTTTGCATCCTTTCTTCATATGTCCTTTCTTTCCACAATTATAGCACTCTATCTTTCCAAGTATGGATTTGGATCTTCCTTTCCTATAATTCCCGCAGTTCCCTGAGCCCTTTCCTCTATCCTTTTGTCTTTCCATGTTCTCCATGTTTAACGCATTACCTGATATCTCACATGTGCGTTTTTGTCACATTTCCTCACTAAGGATAAAACCAACAACATCATAAAATTTTAAAGTGTTTGAAAGAGAGACAGAGTTAATTACAACCATGACCAAGCCTTTCCAACATTCTGGAAATGAACACAAGATTAGAAGAGCCCTAAACTCATCATCAAATTCCACTTTTACAAATCTTAGCTGATTAGTAACCGCATTAAATTATTTTAAATGATCTACAACATACCCACCTTCTAACATCTTCATATTAAATAATATCTTCATTAGAAATACCTTATTGGATGCTGAGGGTTTTTCATATAATTTATTCAATGCATCCATCAGCTCCTTCGTCTTCTTTTGTTTCAAAATATTGAAAGCCATCAATGCTGCTAGGCTCAATAGTATCGTTCCTACTACCTTTTAGTCAAGAACCTCCCATTCTTCTTCCTTCATGGCCATCGAATTGTTTGCTATTCCACCTAATGGTAGGAATAGATCCTTTTGATATAAATAATTTTCCATATGCATCTTCCATAACTAGTAGTTTTGGCCATTAAATTTCTTGACCCTAAACTTTCCATCTACTGCCATTTCTCCCACTCGAACTAGGAACCCTCTTTTCCTATGAGTTACCTTTCACTTGGATAACAATTGTTAGAAAAAAAAGATCGCGGAGAAATAAAATAAAACAATTGTAGAAATAAAACACATAAGATACACAATACAATAGAGATAGAGATATACATGGTTCACCCAGTGTGGGCTACGTCGACCAGAGAAATTGTCAGGTTCTTCTTTTATTATTATCCAAAAAATGAAGGGATACAACCTACAACAATACAGTTTTAACTTCCTCTTCTTTCTCTCATAGTCTCCTCACCTAGAATACAATATTTGCAATGATACATAGCCACAATACATTTCCCTCATAAAAGAGGGTTTCCTTCTATGGAAAAAATCCCTAATCTAAATTCTACCGTTAGATCTGCAACCTTATAATGAACGGTCCAGATTTACTATGAAATTACAATATACATTTACAAGGCAATTATTCCTTCATGGGCTTCACTCCCGAACCCCCATAGAGAGCCCACTTACCCTCTTATCTTATAGGGGGGGGAAATCCCCACATGCACTCCTCCACGTGGAGGAGTGTACATTCTTCCAGGGTGTAAAGTCTTCATGGGTTATAAAAATGGATGAAAATAAATACCTTTGAATCAGGTAGATAATCAGGCTCCACAACCAACACTTTACCTTCAGTTTAGTAACATAATCAAAGAGGATATTCATATACTCTTGTTTAGATAGAAAGGTTCTTAAGGAAGACTGGAAACAGGGGTTTTCAGGTTAAGAACAAAACAAAAAGGGAGGTATATGGGCTTAAATACATGGTCCATATATCGAATCTATTGTTTTCTCTAATATGTAATGAATCATTACCTTTCTCCTTGGACCAAATGTTATCTTTAATCCATCTCTAGTTTGTTAGAGATGGTTGAGTATGGATAAACAGAGTTAGGTAACTAACCAAACTAGTAACTCAACATTTAATTAAGAAAAAATATTTTTTCTAAGCATTTATTAGCATGTACAAAAATTTTCTTAGAGAAACCTGTGTATAACATGCTTCATAGTTGTTAGGGCATGTACAAGTTCCAAAAATGTGTTTTTAGAATATCTCAAGGAGGCATGTGAAGAAATGTTTATAAGTAGGATATGGACTAGGTCAATAAGAACATCAATGCGTCAATGGTGGAAATTAATGCTATAACAATCGTTAATTGGCTGAATTGATTCATCAGATTGCAATATATTTACTCATTTATTTTGTCATTAATTGTCACAATTCTCTAGTACATTTACGCGCTTATTTTGTCATTGTTTGTCACCATTTTGTAGTAAATTTACTTGTTCATTGATTATCACCATTTTGTCATACATTCACTCATTTATTTGGTCATTAATTATCACCATTTTGTAATACATTTACTCTTTTAATTAGTCATTAATTGTTGTCATCTTGTAGCATATTTATTAGTTTATTCAGTAATTATTTTTTTTATCATTTTTACTCATATATTTAGTCGCATTATAAGACACTATGCAAATAGTATAATAGTATTCCCTTACAACATGACTAAAATAATAGTAGTATCTCTAGTTATATTTATCCCTAATTTAGTAGTTTTATGATCATTATTTTTTATCTATTCATTATTATTCAATATAAATTAATATGATGTGAATAATTTAAAAAAATTCATACAATGTTGATGCTAATCTAATATCAATGAAACAAATTATATATACAATTATATATGTAAACAATAAATAAATATTTCATATATGCAATTGAATCAGTGGAAAGAAATTAAATTTATATAATCATATAAACTTGTAGCATTAATTAACAATATTATGCTAGCCTCTTACTCATATACAATCATCAAGTCCTAGTATACCACCTTTGTGTATTTCAAATTTAAGGATATAGTTATTGTCATAAGTGTGTTTCTAGATCACTAATGTTTCTCCTAGTACCTTATCTTCTGATGAGGTGTCAAAGTGAGAGCAATTGAGGTGGTTTCATGTATGTATTATATATTGTATCATTACAATGAATACAAGGTCGAGAACATGGCTTAGGCCCTTTTCACTAAACTTCTTGTCCTGATCTTATGTGCTCAATTTCCTCAATTAGTATTAGAGATCTTATATTATTAAGGACTTGACATATTGATCTTAAGGACCTAATGTATCCATGAGAGATGGAGTGTGAGATGAGATGAGTTATCCACACCAACAAAATTGTATATCTATATCCACTTGAAGGTGCAATGGAAAATTCAAGGTTATAGTTCTCTCATTCTCTTGTTGAATTAAATGGAAAGTGTATTATTGTTTACAAAGTTAAGATACATGGGACTGCAATCTTGTCTAAATATGAGCATACATCCAAATATCCATTCAACTCGTAGTCACAGTTAAAAGCCACGATATATTCTAAACCGCACCCATAAAGTTTGCCACACATCGATGCACATGCGTCAAGAAGGTAGCATATGTATCCATAATTTCAGTTTAAATGATTCTTGATAGAGGCATTCAAGAATTGATTCAGTGTTGGATGAGTAAGAGTTGGATGGGTGTTCATATATGAAATTGTAGTTGCCCAGTTGGAGAGAAGCACTATCTATTGTTTCACTTACAAGTGGTTTTAGTTGACAGATGGTTTAGTGCATGCCTCTTGACAACATCTCCACTTTAACACTTGTTAAGGAGAACGATTAAATCACTAAAACACCCTTGAAATCACTTGCAGAAACAAATGGAATGAACACACCATGAGTGCACAATGGAATGGACATTTACATCTATTTTCTAGCCTTTTAATGTGAAAATGGAGAGCCACATCCAATCAACATTTGGAATGGAGGAATTAGCTTTATCACACATGAAACTTTTGCCAATATAATTTTATTTATAAAGTATTTTCTTAATTTTTTGGAGAAACAATTTGTTACTAGTGTGTCTAGGAACTATTGCATGTGTATGGACTAAGAGACCATCCTTGAAAGGTCACTGGAAATTGTTTTTGGTAAAATTCCATGGTCCAAATAATTCATATTCCCAGACTTTGTAAAATATTTTTTAGATCTGCGCTTTCCTTTGAAATTTTATCTTTAATACTAAAAGGTAATTGTATGTGGGCCTTGTCATAACAAAAATACTATAACAAAATTTTATTTGGCTTTTGCGTCCTAGACCAACCTGAAATTCAATAAGGAGTTGTACGGACATTATGCTTGTGAATAGTGGTTATTGTTTTGGATGATCATTTTTTGTTCATCTTTGACACTATAATTGCACTATGAAATACAACCATCCACACATGGAATCCTGTTGTGCAAACAAAACAACATCCCAATTTTCTTCTATTACCATCACTCTAAGAGAAGAAATTACCCCCCCTCAAAACTTCCTACCAGAACCCTCGCAATATCTCGCATGAACGGATAAGCCCAAGTTTTCCCTCTCGCTCTTCCCACTTTACTATTTCTAGTTTCTCTTCGACCTATTGATTCACACCTTAGGCAATTCTCCCTTCCTCCACCCATACATAGCGTATTGGAAAAGGAATTATTTCTTCCTCTGACACAACCAATATTGACGCACCAATGATTTCTTCACCAATACATCAACCACCTTCCTCTAAACTTGGTCAATGCACTGACATGCTTCCAATAAACATCACCAACACACATATTTATCATTGGTGAAGCCCATGTGACCAATGTTAGTATGTCAGAGATGTTCACACAATTGTCTTCTCCAGGCACGTTCCTTCCACCGACTGAATTCCTTTCATCTTAGTTGATGCTTCACATATCATAAACACTCCTTCCTTTTTGCCTGATACACTACGTATCGTTGAGGTTCGTACCTCCCTCTTTAACAAGCTTCTTGTCAATCTGTTCTCCTATTTCTTCATCGATGCTCTAGTATAATTATGTTGACCCCTCATCGTCACTAAATGTACAAATAATGTTCTTTTTCCTCTCACCAACACTAACCCAGTCAATGAGGCCCACCTTTGTTTTGAGGCCTATTGTTAGAATTTTAGGGGAAATGAAAATAATAATATTCTTTTTAAATTTATTCACTACTTTAGATATAGATCATCAAGATAAACAAAATTTCTGAAGTAGAATAAACACAGAAACATTACAATAGATCTGAGCATGTAGTAAACAATTCTAGGCTAGATATAAACATGAACTAATATGATTATAAGAAATAAAAATTATGAACAAAATCATTTATGATAATAAGCAAAGCAATAAATGAACATTACCTCTAGAAAAAAATTACCATAAATGCTTTGTTGTTGTCTTCTCTTAATATGCTCAGAAAAAGATGTTAAGGGTCATGGATCAAAACCCTCAAGGGTTTGATCTCATCATGATTTACATGGAATGTTTTTCCAAGAAGAAATTACCTAGAATAGAAACTCAAAAACAAATAGCATCAAGAATGAATGATATGAAAACCCCAATGAAGAACAAGGGGGTGAAAGAAACCACAAACAACCCAAACAACTACTGTCAAAATATAAGGAATTGTTATAGCAAAAGGGAATCTCAGAGTAGTAGCCTTAGGATTGTCTTAAAAGGCCCTAAAGACTGTGATGACAACAACACAAGGGAAGCAACCAAGGATAATACTAGCAACAACAATGGAGAGCTCCAACAACAACCTAAGAGAGGTGTGGTAGCCTAGGAGAAGCAGTGGCAGTTCGGAAGGAGAGGGAGGAGGGGCAAACGACACCTTTAGAAGCATGGGAGAGGTCTATCTTCATCAACCAACAAGGGGAGACCCACAACAAGGTAGTTGAACTCTACACCAGCACAATACCAAAACCCCAAAGAGGTCGCACCCTTAAAATAACAAGAGAAAGTCCACCAAGGAGGCTCCACCGAAAAAAAAAATCTGAGGTAGTCGTAGCAAAATTAGACCAAGGGATGAGAGTGTGGAATGAATGAATGAGAGAGTGAGGGGTAAGATTCCTTTTATAGTAGGAAGGGGTTAGGATTAGGTTTAATTAAAAACCTAATAAATAAAATAATTAATAATTAATAATTTAATTAATAAAAATATTAATTAGAAAGTCAAATAAGTCAAAGTGACTTATAAAAGACCAATTACACATTAAAAAAGAAGGGGGAATGAGATTCAATAAAGGGGAGGATAAAAAACAAATTCAAAGGGGTCTTCTTCAATGGAAAAATGTTCACATATATCTCATGATAACTTATAATGTTTTATCATCCCTGTATAAGAGGAAAAATCAATGATGTGGTCATGTCCATTTTCTATATGCTCCTAGGTCTCATGGACCATCCCCAAAGACAAGAAGAAGATCACACATCATCACATCTTGGTACTCAACCAAGAACCACCTAGTCTCAGACCAGGATACCCCAGAACACATATGGGGACCCTAGAATAGATCTAGGATCTATATCCACCAAGATACAAGACCAAGGATCAACCCAAGCATTTAAGAAAGGCTTCCCTGGAACACATCCAGGGGCACTAGAACACTTCTAGGGACTTGCATCATCAACCACCAAGGAACAAATCCAAGGATCAATCCAAGGACCAAGAAAGGATTCTGTGGAACACATCCAGGGGCCCTAGAACACATCTAGGGACTTATTTCTTGGTTCTTGAACAACAACCCCATAAATACACTAGGGGACCTCACTAGGGTATTTTTCCATGGCTATAAATGCTTGGTCCCAAACCAAGAACCCCATGCGTGTATCAGGGACCCTATATCTCAACTAGGGTCTCATGCCATCCTCTTAGAGAATGGATCTTGCAGCTGCACTAATTTCAACACTCCCTCTCATCTACACCAAGCTTGTCTCGAAAGTACACAAACTTTGTCAATGAAAGAAGCTTGGTCAAAATATCTTTTGTTTGTTCCACCATCGGAACATATTGAATACTGAGAATGTTATTCTGCACCATGTCCCAAACATAGTGATATCTCATCTCAATGTGTTTTAATATATCATGAAACACCAAATTCTCAGAGATCTTTATACAACACTGGTTATCATAGTGAATCACTGTGGATTCCATCTCAACAGTGAAAAAATCTGAGAGTATCTTTTTGAGACACATTGCTTCTCTACTAGCAACACTTGCAGCAATGTATTCTTCCTCTGTAGTGATCTGGGCTATGGAGCCCTACTTCCTGTTGGACCAAGAGATCATAGTTGAACCCAAAGTAAAACAATACCGAAAAGTGCTCTTCTAGTCCACTATATATCCCATCCAATCTGAATTTGTATATCCATAAATCATTACACCTCCCCTGGAAGTGTATATGAGCCCATAGTCTATATTCCCATGGACATATCTAAGAATATGCTTAACAACAACCATATGAATATGTTTTGTTTCACACATGAACTGGCTTAGGGCATTCATTGCATAACAAATGTTTGGTCTGGTATGTATTAGATACATCAAGGACACAATGATCTGACAATATACAGTGGGGTCTTCTGGATATGAAGATGTAACTTCTTTAGGTTATAAATCATAGGTGTGTTCATGGAATTACAATCCAACATGTCAAATATGTGAAGCACATCAACTACATACTTGCTTTGTGAGAGAAACATCTCACCCAGTTTCTACCACACCTCTAAGCCAAGAAAGTAATTCATAACACCCAACTCCTTCATTTCAAATTCTGTTGATAACTCCCCCTTATTATGGGATATCATATCTTCCTCTCCAATAAAGAAAAAATCATCCACATATAAAACCAATATGATAGGATGATTCTTCACAATCTTTATATAAATATTAGGATCTGTTATACTGTTGGAGAACCCAAGATTATGGAGACAACTGTCAATTCTTCCATACCAAGATCTCAGAGATTGTTTCATTCCATACAAGTCTTTATTGATTTTACAAACATGATATTCTTTCCCATGGATCACGAAACCCTTAGGATACTAGATATTAACCTCTTTCTCAACCCCATCATTAAGAAAATAAGTTTTAACATCCATTTGGTGAAGTTTCCAATAAAAAACTGAAGAAAGAGAGTTAGTGATTTTGATGGAAGTATACCTAGAAACAAGAGCAGATATCTCATCATAGTCAATTCCTTCTTTCTGAGATAATCCATGAGCCAAAAATCTATCTTTGAATTTTTCAACACTACCATATGTTGCATGCATTATTTTGTAAATCCCTTTACAGGTTACTACTAATTTTCCTTGAGGTCTTGGGACCACTTCCCATACACCATTATTTAATATTTATGTGTACTCTTCTATCATGGAATCCTTACACACTTTATGTTTGGTATTCTCTTGAAAATTGGAAGGTTTTGAGTCAATCAGAAGATTCAACTGTGCTATTAGACCTGATTATTTATCTGGTTTCTTTCTTTCTTTGAAGGTACCTTTAGGTGTTGCATGATTTTCTGCTTCCTTTAGAATTTCTCAGCACCAATTTGGCTTCCTTTTAAGAAGAGGTTTCTCTAAGGGAAACTCAACATAATCACTTATGGGATCCACTAAAATCTCTATGGGCTCCTCCCTCTGCTCATTTGGAAGTGATGAATCTAAAGGTTTTGGATATGGAGCTTCCTGCTCCTCTGTATCACATGGAAGTTATGTGGAACAAAGAAATGATGCTTCCTCATGAAAGGTCATGTCTCTATCAGCCTCAATGAAAATTTTCCCTGGTACATAAATTCTATATGATTTTTAGGTCTCACTGTATCCCACAAAAGTTCCTTTCTTTTTGGAGTGCTCTATCTTAGTCCTCTTTTCTTTAGGTATATGAATGTAGAAAGGACTTCCAAATATTCTCAAATGGTCAATTAAAGGCTTCTTACTGGTGAAGACTTCTTCTAGAGTTTTCTCTTCTATGGATTTATGAGGACACCTGTTATGAATATAGACTCCAATGCTTGCAGATTCAGACCAAAGAGACAATGGAAGATTCTGATCATACATCATGGCTCTGGCTGCTTAACAAATCATCTTGTTCTTTCTTTCTACAACCCCATTTTGTTGTGGATTATAAGGCACATCCAACTCCCTCTTAATCCCGAAATTCTGACAAAGATCATCATACTTGTGGGAGTCAAATTCTTTTCCATTGTCTGTTCTGAAAACACAAATGTGTCTACCTGTCTGATTCTCAACAAGATCCTTAAAATCCTAAAATTTACTGAAAGATTAATCTTTAGTTTTCAAAAAATAAAACCAATTTTTACGAGAACAATCATCAATAAAAATGATATAATAAAGACAACCATTCATTGACAGAGCATTCATAGGTCCACAAAGATCAGGATGAATAAGATCTAAAATACCATTAGATTTTGTATTACTATGAGGGTAAGATTTCTTTGTATTTTTACCAAGAGCACAACCTATACAAGTACTATCATGCTCAAATGAAAAAAATGGCATACATGTTACCATCTTTTGTAAACCTGGGAGAGCATTGTAGTTGCGATGTCAAAAATTTATGTGCCATAGCTCGCAAGGGTTTATCATCTTGTGAGCTAATTATTAAATAACTTGACCAATGAATTTGTAAAGTCCACATTCTCGAGTTTCGATTTTCATGGATGATGTCAAAGTCCCATTTGAGGGCCACACAAGAGCCTTCCCTTTGGAGAAGGCTACTGAGTACCCTTTTATTTCTAGCACTAAAAATGAGATAAGATTTTTCTTTAATCCACAAACATAAAGAATATCATTGATATGAAATAAATTACCTATATGAAGATGAAAATAGCTTGATACAAACCCTTTGATGTCATAGGTTCCATCATCACCCAATTCTACCTTCACATTGAACTTCTTATCTCGATAATTCACAAGGTTCTGTTTGAAACCTCTCATGTGTTTGGAGCCCCGCTGTCTACTAAACAAACCTATTCTGACTTGGTGACAGTAATGGAGAGGGATGAGACAAGATAACATTATTTGTGTTGTTTTCTCTTTAGTAGAAGCTACGGTCCTTCTTCTTTGAGGATCTTCTTCCTTAGTTGCAACTGAAGAATGGAACATACCTCTCTACTTATGTTGTAAAGGAGGGTTCCTGCAATCTTTTGCATAATGACCTATCATTTTATAGTTAAATCATCTTACTTTAGATAATTGAGAGTGAAAGTGAGAGTGATTACCTTATGGTTTCTTACCTTTTCCTTTGTGTTGAGGAAACTTCTTCTGTCTCTTGTCTTTGACTGAAATATCATGATCTCTTACTCTTGAGGGTTCATTCCTCCCTTTAAGTTTGCCTTTTTCTTCTAGGCAATCATGCCATAATCTCTCGAAGTTGGGTTGAAATTCTCTTCCGTTGACCGAAGAGAGAAATGTATCCCATGAGTCAGGAAGATCATCTACTACTATTTGTACAAGGTCATCATCATCCACTACAATTCCAATTGTTGTAAGTTAATATCTTGGATAAATTTTGGAAAAGAAGATAGAAATAGATTCATCATTTCCCATCGTTAATGTACGTAGTTGTTTCTTCGATATCCTCTTCTGAGTTGGGGTCTTCTTTTTTTTGATTAATTAGGTTGGTTTTCATTGATGTCAACCCTTCAAGAAAGTCTGGTAGAAAATTCTGGTATCCCCAATAGTATGATTAAGGGACTTCAGTTTGATTGATGTATAAAGGCATGAAGATCAATGAATTTACAGGTAATACTATTTTAGATGGATATTATATGTCATGCCATTTTCGATGATATGTGGAATGTCACATAACTCCTCATGGTTAGAGAATTGTGGCCATTTCAAGTTGGAGAACCCTCATGAGTTATATAGAAGCCTCTAGAAGGTCAAATAAGTCAAATTATTCTAGAAGCTCCTACAAGAAGTTGACCATTCAAAGTGGTTAGTCAAGGGTTAAGTGGTTGCAACAAGAAAACAATTAAAAATAAATTAGTTGCAACTAGAATTGGAGAGTTTACTATTTGTGGAAAAAGTGGTTATGTGGACAAAGTGGCTAAGTGGAAAAAGTTGGCTAAGTAGACAAAGTGGTTAAGTAGATACTTCTAGAGGAAGCTACTTGGAGAGTATAAATAAGAGAGAAAGGGTCTCCCATTAGTATCCATTGAGAATATTGAATATATACAAGTTACTGAGGTAACCAAAAGAGATCTAAGGTGAATTTCAGAGGGAATGTGAAGTAAAGAAGGTCGAAATTCAAGGGAGGATAAAGTCTTTTGATGATGTTTTCTAAGGTATGTTATTTACACATCATCTCACCATTTTATTAATAATGTTTTTTCTATAATGATTCAGACAAATAAATCTAGAGGCTGTTGAGAAAAAATATCCAAGTAACTGTGATAAAATGCCAGCTTGTGGGTTGTTTTATTTTGGGAGTTACACTCCATGGAAAATAGGGTTTGTGGCTAGTCGTGAAACTAGTCTAAACAAGTGTTTCAGGTAAAAACCGCATAACTTCTTCATAACATATCCAAATTTAGTAATACCAAATGTATTGGTTATACTAAATTCTGCAGTACCTTGTGTATCATTTTCATATCCATGCAAAAAATATTTCGTGTGGGTAGCTCTCTACAAGTTCACTCTCTAGAATAAGCCAGAATTCAACAAAGTATGCCATTTTTGCTATAACTTCTTTTCTGGGAGGTTCCAACCAGTGAAACCTAGAGGAATTGTAGATAAGACATTGAAGAATATTTAATATTTTTTTCAAATCTTTATTCATTACAGGTATGTGATCATATACACCAGGACTCTTATAGAGTTACCAATCAGATTTGGATGATGAAATTGATGAGGGATTTTGGTTAAGGTATGTTGTTGAAGTTATTGGTACATATAGATGTTGTATAATAATGAGTTTCTAGAAGATGGTTTGAGGTACAAATTTTTGGTATTGTGTTTGAGCTATATGTTATCATATCAATTTGGTTGATGAGTATACAGTGACAGATTTGATAGAACATGTTGTGACAGTGACATATCCATATTCTACATTTGGAACTTATATTTCAAGGTGATTGCATGGGGAAAGGATAGGTGGTTGTATCCACCTTTTGGTTGTAGCTCGAAAACATAGGGGGTTGTAGCCATAGAAATGGGGAGTTGGGGATTCCCTCTGGTTGTAACCTAAAAATAGGGGGTCAGAGCCTCCTTCCAGTTTCACCTGTAAAACAAAGTAAGTTGGTGCTTCCAATGAATGTAATTTGTAAAGACAAGTAAGTAACAACATTCAATGGTTTTCTCTCACATTGGGTTTCCATGAAAAAAAATAATGGGGTACTGTGTATGTGTATGATTTCTCATTTGTTCATTGTCTATTTACTCTGCAATTATTGGATGATAATGTTATAATATTGATCATTAATATAAATAACACTTGCATAATGTGGTTAAAAGGATTAAAAATATCTATTACTGATTCACCCCCCCTCTTAGTAATCTAACAATTGGTATCAGAGTAGTTTCCTTTAGAAATAAGCTTAAACATTGAAAGGTAGATCATGGAGAGAGACAATATGTATAAAAATGGAATACCACAATTTGATGGACAAAAATATTCATTTTGGAGAAGAAGGATGAAAACATATGTACAAGAACATGGATTTGAAGTTTGGCAATCAATTGTAGATGGATACAAACAACTAGTAGTTCTGCCAACAAATGACATTGAAAAGAAACCCAGTCTAAATAATTCCAAATCCACAAATGCACTTATGAATGGTCTTTGTGATTTGGTATATACCAAAGTTATACATTGTAAACCCGCTAAAGAGATTTGGGAAAAAATTCAAAATAACTATGAAGGAGATTCAAAATTCAAAGCAACAAAGTTTCAAACTTACAAAGGTCAATTTGAACAACTAAATATGAAGGAATATGAGAATATTGAATCTTACTTATTACGAGTTGATGAAACAGTGAATGCAATCATAGGATTGGGAGAAGAAATTGAAGAATCTGCAATTGTTCAAAAGGTACTAACATCTCTTCCTATGCAATTTGATCCTAATATATCAACACTAGAAGAAAGAGCAGATCTAGAATCAATAAGCATGGATGAACTATATGGAATGTTTAGATCCTATCAAATGAGAACTGAATAGGAAAATCTGGGTATAAAAGAAGAAACATTCAAAGCATCCAAAAGGTCAAACAAAAAGGGGAAGGAAAAAAAAATATAGCAACAACAGTGACATCTCAAAAGACAATGAAGAAGTTGCCAACTTTGTTAGAAGATTGAACAAAGGAATAGGCGGAATATATAAAGGTAAGTTTCCATTGATTTGTTTTAACTGTGATGGTATTGGTCATTCTTATAACAAATGTCCTCATAAGAAAAAAAAAATGATGAAGATGATTCAAATAACAAACAAACATAAAAAGGAAAAAGAACCAAAAATAAAGTCTTCAAGAAAAGTTTATGCATCAAAGAAAACAACTCCTCATCAGATGAAGATGAAGTTAGTGAAAGTGAGGCAGAAAGAGTTCTATTAATAGAAATAGAAGATTATGATAAAGAAGAAACTGAAGAAGAATATGAAGAGGTAGAAGTTGATTACCGAGAAGAATTTTTA
This sequence comes from Picea engelmannii, assembly GCA_009831015.1. Lineage (NCBI taxonomy): Eukaryota > Viridiplantae > Streptophyta > Pinopsida > Pinales > Pinaceae > Picea > Picea engelmannii. Next base: position 14,968 of record WSFP011342107.1, read on the forward strand.
TAAAAGTTATAAAAAGAGAAAAGAAGAAAAACAAGAAGCTCCAAGAAGAACTAGACAAGAAAGAAGAAACTCAAGAACTAGAAAAAATGATCACGGAATTGAAGGTTCAAATAGAAGAATATAAAATAATTGAATAAGCACTCAAAGAATAGTTACAATAAAGGGTCAAGATCATTGGAAATTTGGAAGAAAAGATTGTCACATTGTGAAAGGATGTTCAAAAGAAAAATATGCAGAACAACTCAAAAGTTTTGGATGACATTATCAATAGTCAAAGGCCTAATCATGACAAGTCCATACTTGGATATAATTAGAAAGAAAAGGGATAAAACTCCAAAACAAAATATCAAGAAACATATCCAAAAAGATATGCAGAAACAATCAAAGGGGATAGGAAGTTCTACAAGGAAGATCATAGGGACACTCCTCTACCAAGAATATTCAGATTTCAGAATCAACAATAGTAAAAAAAAACACAAGCCTCAGGAAGAAGAAGGATTCATAAGAGTAACTCCCTTCAGAAGATCTTCAACTCACATGTATCAAACTATATTTTTTGTTTTATGTTATGCATGCAATAATTTTGAACATAAAGATTTAAATTGCAGAGCTAATAGAAAAAACATAAACAACTTTGAAACTCATACATAAAATGGTTATCTAAGAAGTCACAGTGAAACACAGAGAAGAATATACAACAATTTTGAATCATCGAGAACTGAAGTGGATTGATACAAGTGCAACAACTTTGGACACATGGCCAAAGAGTGTAGAATGACAATCTCTCCTAGAGAATCCCAATAGAATAACAATGGTCATAGAAAGGAACCTCAAAAGAGAACATGGATAAGAAAGTATAATCAATATAGCAATGAATAATGCACACTCGCTCTACAAGATAAGCATAAAAAATGTGGTTGGTAGGTTGACATTGGTTGTTCAAAATACATGACAGGTGATGAAGATAGTTTTCTTACATTAAGAAAGGAAAGGGATGGATCGGTCTCTTTTGGAAATGATGACTCAACTAGAATCATTGGAAAAGGCACAGTCAGAATTGGAAACAAGAATACCAAGGAAGAAAATGTTCTACTATTGGAAGATATGAAGCATAATCTAAGTGTAAGTCAAATGTGTGACCAAGGTCATAAATGTACATTTGATTCACATAAGTGTGAGATAAGAAAAAAAGGTTCAATAAAATTGATTGCAACAGTGGCAAGAACTTCAAGCAACATATATGTAGTAAATGAAATTGGAAATGAAAAGTGTTTTCCAAGAAAGGAAGATGAAGATTGGGTATGACACAGAAGAATGGGTCACATAAACTTTTAGAACCTCATCAAAGTCATAAAAGGGAAGCGGTCATAGAAATTCCCCAGATCTCAAAACCAACCAACACATTATGCAAACATTGTCAACAAGGAAAACAAACAAATACCATGTTCAAATCAAAGGAATATTCAACAACAAGACCACTGGAAATTGTGCATATTGATCTCGTTGGACCAAATAGAACAAAGGGTTTAAAAGATGAAAAATAATTTATGTTATTATTTGATGAATATACAAGAATGACTGTAGTTTTCTTTCTCGGGAATAAGTTAGAAGCATTTGAAAAAATCAAGGTTTACAAGCAAATGGTTGAAAATGAAATGGATTCAATAATCAAATGTTTGAGATCTGATAATGAAGGAGAGTTTAATTCAAAGGAATTTATGTATTTCTAAAGCAAGCATGGAATAAAAAGACAATTCTTCATTGCTAGGACACCTCAATAGAATGGAGTTGTTGAAAGAAAGAACATGACAGTATATGAAATGGCTCAAACAATGTAAATGGATTCTAAATTGACATATGGTTTTTGGACACATGTAGTGCATACAACAGTTCAAATTCAAAATAGAGTAATGCTCAGAAACAACAGTGACAAAACTCCCTACGAGCTATCGAAAGGAAGACCATCAAATGTGAAGCACTTCAAAGTGTTTGGAAGAAAATGATACATCAAAAGAGAAGATGGAATAATGGGAAAGTTTGAATCTTGTGTGGACAAAGGTGTACTTGTTGGTTACTCAAGTATAAGGAAAGAATACAAGTGTTACAATCAAGAAAGTTGTGGAAAGCATCAATGTAACAGTTGATGAAACAGGTGGAAGAAAATTAAAGGAAGAAGAAAAGGAATTAGTGGAACAGGTTTACAAAGAATAAGCAAATGATGAAGAAGAAGTAGAAGGGGAAGATGAAGAATATTAGATAGAAGTAGATGAGAAAGTTCAACAAGTACCTCCAAATACACCTAGCAAATGAGTACAAAATAATCATCCTTCATATCAGATTATCTGAAACAAGGATGAGGGAGTTGAGACTAGAAGAAGAGTTCATTCACCAGGACAACTGCATCTAGCACTCTTATCTATGATTGAACCAAACAGTTTTGAATAGGTCAACAAGGATGAATTCTAGAAAAAGGAAATGAATGAAGAATTGTATCAAATAGAGAAGAGTGACACTTGGGAATTGGTTCCAAGACCAAGGTACAAGAATGTGATTGGAACAAAGTGGGTTTTCAAAAATAAATTGAATGAAGATGGACATGATAAAAGGAACAAATCTAGATTGGTATGTAAAGGATACACATAGGTTGAAGCGATCGACTTTGAAGAGACGTTTGTCCCAGTCGCAAGAATGGAAGAAATCTAATTGATCTTATCTTATGCATGCTCTAAGAATATTAAAGTGTATCATATGGATGTGAAATCAACCTTTCTAAATGGGGAACATGAAGAAGAAGAGAATGTAAATTATGTGTGTAGGGTTAAGAAGGCCTTGTATGGTCTAAAAAAGACTCCTAGAGTATGGTACTCTAGACTGGATAAATATATAAAATAGGTAGGGTTCATAAAAGGAAGTGCATAGAAAAACCTTTACATCAAGGTAACTCAAGATAGTATTTTATTAATTGAAGTTTATGTTGATGATATTATTTTTGGAAGTGACGATGACAGGTTAAGCTAGAAATTTGCAAAGGATATGGAAAATGAATTTGAAATATCATTACTTGGAAAACTATCCCTCTTTCTGGGTATTCATATATGTCAAAGAAACCAAGGAATTTTTATTTCTCAAACGAAGTGTATTAGAGAAATGGTAAAGTGGAATATTGCAAACCAGTTAACACTCCTATGCAAACAAGTTGCAAGTTGAGAAAAAATGATGATTCAAATTATACAGACCAGAGGAAGTGCATGTCAATGATTGGTAGCTTACTATATGTGACATCATCTAGACTAGATGTAATGCCGACAATTGGACATGTGGCATGATTTCAAACAACACTAAAGTAATAATATGTATTACTAGTGAAGAGGATTTTCAAATATCTCAAGGGCACAAAAGAGTTTGTATTATGGTATCCAAAAGGAAAGGATCTATCACGTATTTCCTACACAGATGCAGATTGGGTAGGTTGCATTGATGATTGATGAAACACTAGTGGAGAAACGTTCTACTTGGGTGAGTTTTTGGTATCTTGGCTAAGAAATAAACAATCATTAGTATCATTATCTACAGTCGAAGAATAATATATTACAGCAACAACATGTTGTACACATGTTCTATGGATGAAACAAACTCTGATAGATATGCAGGTTGAGTATGATGAGACCATTCCAATCTACTATGATAATACAAGCGCCATCAGTATATCAAAGAACCTGGTGATGCACTCCAAGATGAAGAGCATTTGAATAAAATATCACTTTTTATGGGAACAGGTTGCAGAGAAGAACATCAGACTTGAATATGTGGGACAAAAAGAACAAGTGGAAGATATCTTTACAATAGCATGTCTAAGGGAAGCCTTTGAGTATCTCGTCCAGATACTCAAAGTAATTTATACTCCAAACTGAATTGTTTTGAATTCTTATCTTATATGTTGTAGATTTACACGAGGAAGCACCATAAAGAGTGTAATGTTTCCCAAATTTACCAAATAAAAAAAAAGTTCTTAGGGACATCAAATCTTATTTATCTTCGAACAACTTATTATGGAAGAATTCCAGTTATTATAAGTAGGTAATTGTCATCATTATTAACTTCCTCAAGGTTTAGAGTTTCCAGTTATAAATGCAACAAACTGCCATTATAATTGATTCCAACTCTAAGTTACTTCATACTGCACAGTAATCCTATACATAAGGTCAAGTGTGACTTCTCTATACCCTAACCCCTTAGATTTCTAACATATCTAAAAATCTATCCACATTCTAAAAATTGGAATTTATACACATTCAAGTCTACTAGTAGTATAGTCCTTTCCATATATGTGTTCATATTATACATAGGACCCTTAGTATTAAACCCATTTCTATGCATAAACCTCCATATTAGAATACAGGAGAAAACCCCATTTGAAAATTACCAACATCCCTATGCATAGACATTGTTCATGTCATATAGGGTCTATACGAATGTGAGTTTAAAGTATGTACCTTTAACAAAAAAAATTACAAGCCTTAACATAAAAGTGATTGTACGTTAATTTAACTAGTCAAATAGCAGGCCTTATGAACACTGGTCATGATTAAACTCCTGAATATTATTAACATATTTTTCCTTTCAAAAAGGTTTAACGATAACGAAATTCTAGTCACACCTTGCAAACTAGACTTGATAATCCTATGTATCGTTCCTTAAATGAGTTGTCCTCATTCAGAATAACTCATTATGAATTCGAGAGGGTTTTGTCATACTTGAGTTGAAGCCTCTGTCCAGTCCATTAATGGATTCCTACGAAGGGTAATCTCGAGGTTGTCACTAGGATATGTGTCCAATACAATTATGCCACCTACATTCCATCTCATGGTCAGATACAGTCTTCGTACCTCCCACTATTACTCTATGCAATGAAGGGTTTCCTGGAAATGTTCCATCCTCCTTTGGCTCTGAGTCTTCTGCATGATACTTTAGTGATAACCCTGTGATTTTTATTTGGTGATGAAGGTCGACGACCTGGATATCTCTACTAAGTGTAATGCAGAAAAGGCTACATGACCGCCTAGTAAGTCCACGACAAAATACATGCTTATGCCATCTGTAATCGGGTGATGAATTTTTGGGAGGTTTTAGTCATAGTGATGATGTCTCTGCAACTTTTATCCTTTAGGATTTTTGGTTAAGATTCTTCCCTTTGTTATTCTTTCAACTCTAACTATATTTCCATCCATGTCTGGTGTGAGGTATGTGTTCCCACTCATGGAAGTGTGACCCTCTCTCTCCTATGAGGGTAGTTCTTAATCTCTAATGTGTTGAAAATAACTATAGAATAAGTTAAAGTAGATGGTTGGCTGCGATTAGGTCTGTCTCTATAATAACTTATTCAGTTTACTTGGGTGGGGACCTTCCTTTCGCCGAACTCATATTTCTATAAAACTTCTATCCCAGATATGAGGATAAAATGAAGTTTACACCTCGATGGGCTTCACGAAATTTCCTTAAGAGGGTAGCTACTCGTTAGTCAAGGGTTTGATCTGAATGATAAGACATCTTACGTAGGTGGGTTCGATTTCTGGTCTTGGGAAAATAGTCCCGTAAGGTTTTGGTTGGAGTTTTTGTCATCAACAATTACTCTCAGTCATCCCATTTAAATATTTAGACTCACATTTGGTGGGGTTTCTCACGACATATCTAACGCTTTCACTCTTATGCTTAAGAACCCTATTATTGTCACCCCAAACAACATTTAGCATAAGGTTTCCTGTAGAGGAATCAATGATGAGGTCCTCTATGTATTATGTTCTAAGCAAGTCTTGCCATTTGTGAGAATTTCCCATCAAGGCCAGGCTTCGATTTGGTTGTTTGAGCTTGCACCCTTAATTAATTGTCCCATTACCACATTCTCTATAGGTAAGGTTTTTTAACAAAAGTAACTCCACTTACCCTATTCGCATTTGTACGAGCATAGATACAAGTTATGATTTCCACTATGTAATGTTATTCTAGAGCTTAATGACTTTAAATAAATTTATCCTTATTCTCCGTTCTAGAGTCTGGTAGTAACCGATCTAATTTCACCTCGTTTCGTATGAAAGAAAAGAGCAGTGATTCAAGTACCTAGAACCCTATAATGATCTTGTTGTTATTTATCATCGACCAATAATATTTTTCTTCTCCTTGTAGTTATGAGGGCATAAATGTTGTAGCAATATCTGTGATCCAGATTTAGGAAATTCCAATGGAGCACGTTTTATACTGTGCATTCTTTAAATATTTTGGTTTAAGGTTTCTTCTTGTTTATTTCTTTCTGAAATATTTGGTTTAAAAATTCAGTTACCAAAATCTAATGATGAGACCCTTGTTTTCCACGAGGGTACCCATCAGGAAAAACTTGATGCAAATGGAGAAACAACCTTATGTTCCTCAGGTCATAAGTTAAGTGAAAAACCTATATTAAATCTGCGGTATTTCATAAAAATTTATCCTGGAAATTATTCTATATTCAATGTTTAAACTTTGATGACTTAAATCTTATACTAATCATAAACTCTCAATTTTTCTTGCAGGAATTTTAATCATTTGCAGTTCTCGAATCTAGGACAACGCCTTTGCACGAAAAGGTACTCGGGTTCCAACTTGCAGTGTCTCAGTACTTAACCCTAGGTTCTATTGTAAAGACATGGTTCTTCCATAGGATAATTTTATCATGGAAATATTTATACTAGACTCTTATAGACAACCGATTATTTGTGTTTGTAACTATTAAATAAAAAATAGAGGGAAACCCCATATTAAAATAAGATTTTACTATTTAAGAATTATAAATCATAGTGTTGTGTGGAGTTTGAATACACATTTAAGTATTGGTCCGACCTTGGAATATGGAATATGCTTTATGTGATTTACGTCACTAAACCCTTACACCTACATTATTGTAATTGATAAGGACTGTAACTATATGCTCCCTTAATGTATTCAGATTCCTAGAAAACCTCAAATTTTCAAGTTATGCGATAGTCAAAGAATATTTTTTGTGTATTAAATATTTATGTAACTCTAAAAAATCTGTATGGGTAGCAACCTGTTTACATATATATAATTCAAATTCTGGGAAACACTCAAACTTCGTTGGGTAGTTCTACAATTAATATTTCTTGAGTGAATATATATTTATATATATACATAAATATTATATATCTAGAACTATGGTTTAGTTTACATTTATCATGCTAAAACATTTGTGTTGTGTAGATGAAATGCAACATATAAAAGTATACATATAATTCTTGCAGATCCGTATTTACTAACTTTCAATCTGTAAAAATCTGCAATACGTCCTTAAAACATATTCATACATGGATCTATATTTTCACTGTGGTTCAGAGAGTATAATACTGGAATAAGAAACTTTCACATAACCACCAATAACTTATCATACAAAGTAGCTCTCTAATTCTACTTGTTGAACTGTAAAACACTTTCCACAGTTTATTTCATTCTACCAACACAAGTATATGTATTCTATCAACCATAAAACAATAGGACATTCACCCAGAATTTAGCAAGATATATGTTACCGTATATTTAATCAACAAAACATTCAATGAGGGAACATTAGATGAAAATATATGAACAAGGTGCTGAAAAAACAAACGAAACATCCAAGTTCCACCCAACCATAGAACATAACAACCAATCTACTTGCTTTGTTCACCCCCTAGCCTGATCATGAATCCATGAGGGAGAACTCCAAAATCCTCCTTAGCTATCGTCCTCTCTCAGAATCAGAGAAATGCTCCTTTCCTCACACTCAGAAACTAGTGCTCATAACAACAAGTGATATTCCTTTCCTTAACATACTAGGTAGCGTCCTACCTCCTCCCATATGCTATATATACAAAAGCATCTTCTGCCTAGGTATTTTTCCCTTGGGAATTTTCACATCTTTACAAATACCTGATTTTCAGGGGCTGCCAATGGCCAAATTCCTAATTTCCCACTTGTAGAATTCAACCCTAAGGTAGTTCAAACATGTTCCCCACTCATGGAGTCATGGTCAATTGATTTCAACATAATTGTTCCATTTGTCTCTCAGCAATAAATATAAAATACATTTGTTTCTTACAAGTTTCATAGTCAAAGAGTTGGTTGGGAAAATCAAATCTTTGCCCAATAGTCATAATAATAAATTACAATTAACTAAATTCCAAATTCGGAATTTCCATAAATGGCAATAATTTTCCAATTTCGAATTTACCAAAAATGGAAATAAATTCCTAAGTATTTTTAGACTTCAATAATAATTTATTTTTGGGGATATTACATCCTTTCCCCCTTCATTACAAAACTATCCTCAATTATTGTTCCTTTCTCGGAACAGGGTTGGATAATATTTCTGCAAATCTTCCTCCAATTCCCAAGTGGCCTCCTCAGGACTAAAGTGCTTCCATTGCACTTTTACCTCGGCGACGACTATGTTCCGTAGTGCTATTTTTCTCCTATCCAGAATGCACAGGTGTTTCTCTTGGAACTCACCCTCTGGTTCCACCTACACCATGTTCCAATTGATCATGTTAGTATGATCACGAACACAACTTTTTAACAAAGAAACATGAAATACATTATGAATTTTTAGATTTGCAGGAAGTGCCAGTTGATATGTCATGGATCCAATTCGAGCTAAGATCTCTAAAGGGCCACAAAACCTGGGCACCAACCTGGAATAGTTTCCTAGATTTAGTGAACTTTTTCTAGCTTTGACTTTTAAATAAATGTGGTCTCCAACTTGAAATTCCTAGTGTCTTCTTTTCAGGTCCACGTAATTTTTCTGTCTGTCTTGTGCCTCCTTTAAATGTTTCTGTACTTTTCTTACCGTATTCTCCATTTCCTAGAGCATTTTTGGTCCCACCATGATCTGTCAACTAGGCTATCCCATCTAATCAGAGTTGTACACTTTCTGTCGTACAATACTTCGAAGGGGATCATCTTAGCCGATGTCTGGTAACCATTATTTTATGCAAATTCTACCAAGTGTAGGTAGTCTTCCCACTTACTTGGTTTCTTCCTTACGTACATTCGTAGCATATATTTTATGATTTGGTTCATTTGTTCATTCTGCCCATCCATTTGTGGATGGTAACTTGTGCTGAAATTTAAGTTTGTATTTAACCCTGCAAACAATTCTTTCCAAAATGTAGATGTAAATTTTACGTCTCTATCTGAAATCACCATTTTAGGAATACCATGCAGTCTAAAAATTTATTTCATGAATATTTCAGCGATGTTGATAGCTTTATAAGTATATTTTACAAGAATAAAGCGTGCAAACTTGCTAATCTTATCAATTACTACCATAATTGAATCATGTTGTTTTTTATTTCTAGGAAAACCTGTGATAAAATCCAATGATATAGTCTCCCATTTCCATTCCGATATAGGTAGAGGTTGCAATAGGATGACTGGGTACTAGTGTTCATCCTTCACCTGTTGACAATCTTGGTACTTAGACAAGTATTATACTGTCTCACCTTTCATATTAGGCAAATAAAATAACTTCCTTAGTGTTGTTACCGTTTTCTGGTATCCCGGATGACAAAATATGGTTTCTTTTGTACTTCGTCCAAAATTGTTAACTTTAACTGAGAAGAATATGGTATATATAATATGTTTTTGAACCTTAGTAGACCATTTCTTCCCAAACTTAGATCTGTCTTGTCTAAATTTTCTGCGTTATTTTGTAAATCTGCCACTGTTTTAATGTATTTTTCATCGTTATTACTTTCAGCCTTTATCCTTTCCTCATTGTCACTTTTTGCCCTGCTAATGTTTATCTCAAACAACCCATGATTTCTTCTACTTAAAGCATATGCTACTTTGTTTTCCTTACCTTTTATGTGTCTTACGTCAAAATCAAATTCTCTCAAGAAGGCCAACCATCTTGCTTGCCTTGCGTTAAGGTCTGGTTGACTAAACAAAAATTTCACACCACTGTTATCAGTCAACAACATAAAAATATTTCCCATTATATAGTGTCACCACATCTTTAATGAATGGATGACAACAACTAACTCCAAGTCGTGAGTGATGTAGTTTCGTTCATTCTCTTTTATTTTTTAGGACTCGTAACAAATAATGTGCCCATATTGAGTTAGGACACCTCCCAAACCTTCTTTGATCCCATCCACATAGAGTGTGAAGTATTTATCCGGGTCTGCTACCCTTAGAATTGGTGCAGTTGTTAACAATTCCTTTAACTTATTAAAATTGTCCTGACACTTCTGTGACCAATTGAACTTGGTACCCTTTTTCTGTAGGGATGTGATAGGGTATGCAATCTTAGATAATCCCTCTATAAATCTGCGGTAGTACCTGATGATTCCCATGAAAGACTGGATATTCACTATGTCCTTAGGGATAGGCCATTCCATGATGGCTCTTATTTTCTCTGGGTCAACTGCAATACCTTCTTGAGATATTACATGTCCTAGGTACTGCATTTTCTTTTGATAAAAGTCACATTTGTCGAATTTAACATACATTTTGTGTTTTCTTAAAGTTTGCAATAATATCCTTAGATGTTCTTCGTGTTCTTATTTTTTTTTAGAATACACTAGGATATCATCGATAAATACCAATTTTTTTTTATCTAAGTGCCGACTGAAAATGTTGTTCATTAAACACATAAATGTTGCTAGTGCGTTAGTGAGACTAAATGGTATAACAACAAATTCTTAATGTCCATATCTTGTTATGAACATTGTTTTACTTATGTATTCATATTTTATTCTAACCTGGTGATAACCAGATCTTAAATCCAATTTAGAAAAAATATTTTCCCCACCCACTTGATCAACCAGATCATTGATTCTAGGTAGGGGGTATTTGTTCTTAACAGTCATTTTGTTTAACTGTCTATAATCAATGCACAATCTTAAAGTCTTGTCTTTATTTTTAACAAAAAGGACTGGTGCTCCCCATAGAAAGACACTTAGCCTGATATATTCCTTGTCCAATAGTTCTTGTATTTGGATCTTTAATTCTATTAATTCGGGAAAAATCTTCCTGTAGGGTGCTTTAGAAATGGGGGTTGAACCAAGAAACAGGTCAATAGAAAATTCTATCCATCTTCTTGGGGGCAGTTCAGCTATTTCATCAACAAACACATCTCTAAAATCAAGTAAGACAAAAAAATATTCTAGGCTAGGTTTATTTTCTTTTCCCAATAGATTTTTCACTTGTATATCATAAATCTGACAACCTTTTCTTATGCACTTCTTAAATTGCACTGTTGAAATCTGTCTAACTAAGACTAGTTTTCGTAAGCCTTGTACTATCCTAATAGTGTCGTTTTCGTCTTTATAAGTGAGTGTTTTCTCGTAAAAATCCAAAAATGATTTATGCCTCTCTAACCAATCCATCCCAATAATTATGTCGTAAGACCCTAACAGTAGAATATTCAGATTTATCTTTGTGTTTTGACCGCCTAAACTGAACTCACAGTCAAAAATAAAATCAGTTAATTTTATTTTTATTCCTGTTGCTATTTGGACTAGCCAAGATTTTTCATGTCTTAACTTCTTAAGTTTATTTGAATCCACTACACTAGGAGCGACCTAAATCAAGGTATCCTCTAGATCAATTAAAATAGAAACACGATTATCTTTAACTTTACCTTCAACTTCCACTACAATGGACTGGTGATCATCTTGTCGGCCATCCATGACTGTGTTGATCCTGTGTAAGATTATTCCCACATCTCCCACTGTAGAGGCTTCTTGCAAGTTGTGCACCATAGTCTTGGTTGTAGAAGTTAAACATGGACATTTCCTCTTTAAGTGAGGCTCGCCACATTCCTAACATTTTAACGGTTCTCTGGGGTTGTCCCCAAACTTTTTGGTTCCCAGATTAGCTTATTTACCTCCTCATTGGGTGTTCTAGTTATTGGAGTGAAAATATTTCCTTGGAAAACTCTTTGATGCATTCCGGAAAGGGGTTGGTTGATATCCCTTCTTCCACTGGTTCATTCTGTCTTGCTTATTTTCTTTCCAAGCCTTGGGAAATTCCGACCACTATTTGTATTGGCCGTAATACATTCAGGCCTTCCTGAAAACTTCACTTAAGGTTTTGGAGTTGTCAAATTCAATCATGTCCTTATAGGACTATGGTAAACAACTTAGGAATCGCTGGATTTTCACTTTTTCCTCCTGGATATAAGGTACAAACCTTAATGATTCTAAGAATTTGTTTATCAAGTCATCCATAGCCATCTGACCAAGTCGGAGCTCATAAAACTCCTTGGTTTTTCTTTCATTGTAAATTTCAAATAAATAATGTTTCTTAAAGTATTTCTTGAAATCTTACCACTCCATCTATTTTTCCTTTAGGCCCTTGGCCAACTTCAGGTCTTGCCACCATATACTTGCTTTTCCTTTTAGGTTATAGATGGCCATTATAACCTTCATGTTGCTGGAATAGTTGTATATCTGAAATACTTTTTAATTTTTAGTAACCATGCTTCAGCCTCCTTCCCTGTCGTAGATTCCTTTTCAAAGGTGGATGGTTTGATTTTATTAAACTCTCCTTCCATGTGGTCTACCTGTTTCCTCTTTCTTCCTATGGTTGTTTTACCTTCTGTTGATGGTGTGCCTTCATAAGAGTTGTCCCCTTTTTCTGCTTCAAGACCAGAATTCTTTGAGTCACTTTTACTGACGTCTTCTTCTTCGTTATTGTCTTTTGGGATCTTCTTTGTTACTATGCTTTGCAATAGTACTTCATTTATTTCTTTTTCTTGTTGTGCCTTTTTCACTTTCTCGTTGTCTTCGTTGAAAACTTGTAGTTCCACAATAAGATTTTTCATGGTTTCCAGAACCTGGGTGGCGAAACTTGCTTCACTATTTTGTCCACGTTCTCTAGTAGGTCCTTGCTTAGGATTCTCCTCAAGTCTGACCTCCTCTTCATTCCGTGTTTCCATTATCACAACAGAAATAACACTTTTTTGTTTGTAACAATAAACATTTTGTTAGTTTTTTCATTGAACATAAAGCATGTACTAAGCAAACATTTTTGGCCCTGTCTAAGGTCCAAGTGTTGTAACCTTTTCTCTAATACCATATGTAATGTTTCCCAAATTTACCAATTAAAAAAAAATCTTAGGGACACTAAATCTTCTTTCTCTTTGAACAACTTATTCTAGAAGACTTACAGTTATTATAAGTAGGTAATTGTCATCATTATTAACTTCCAAAAGGTTTAGAGTTTCTAGTTATCAATGCAACGAACTACCATTATAACAGATTCTAACTCTAATTTACTTCATACTGCACAGTAATCCTATACATAATGTTAAGGGTGACTTCTCTATACCCTAACCTCTAAGATTTCTAACATATCTAAAAAGAGTAATCTCCCCACATTCTAAATATTGGCATTTATAAACATTCAAGTCTACTAGTAGTATAGTCCTTTCCATATATGTGTTCATATTATACATATGAACCTTAGTATTAAACCCATTTCGATTTATAAACCTCCATATTAGAATACAGGAGAAAACCCGATTCGAAAATTACCAACATCCCTATGCATAGACATTGTTCATGTCATATAGGGTCTCTACGAATGTGATTTTAAAGAATGTACCTTTAACGAAAAAGTTTCAGGCCTTAACATAAAAGTGATTGTACGTTAATTTAACAGGCCTTGTGAGCACTGGTCATGATTAAACTCCAGAATATTATTAACATAGTTTGTCTTTCGAAAAGGTTAAATGATAACAAACTGCTAGTCAAACCTTAATTGAATGAGCAAACTAGAACTGATAATCCTATGTATCGTTCCTTAAAGGATTCATCCTTGTTCACAATAACTTGGTATGAATTTGAGAGGTTTTTTTCAGAATTGATTTGAAACCTCTGTCCAGCCCATTAATGGAGACCTGCGAAGGGTAATTCCGAGGCTATCACTAGGCTTCGTGTCTAATACAATTATTCCACCTCCATTCCATCACATGATTAGATACAATATTCATACCTCCCACTATTACTCTGTGCAGTGAAGGGTTTCCCAGACTATTGTTCCATCCTCCTTTGGCTCTGAGTCTTCTGCGTGATACTTCAATGTTAACCCTGTGATTTTTCTTTGGTGAGGAAGGTCAATGACCTGGAGATCTCTACCTGGTGTAATGCAGAAAAGGATACGCGATTGCTTGGTAAGTCCACAATATAATACATGCTTATGATATCTATAATCAGGTGATGAATTTTCAGGTGGTTTTATTCATAGTGATGATGTCTCTGCAACTGTTATCCTTTACAATTTCTGGTTAAGATTCTTCCCTTTGTTATTCTTTCAACTCTAATTGTATTTCCATCCATTTCTAGTGTGAGGTATGTGTTCCCACTCATGGAAATGAAACCGTGTCTCTCCTCTGAGGGTAGTTCTTAATATCTAACGCATTGAAAATAACTGTAGCAGAAGTTAAAGTAGACGGTTGGCTGTGATTAGGTTTGTCTCTGTAATAACTTCTTCAGTTTACTTGGATGGGGACCTTCCTTTCGCCGAAATCATAATTATATAATACTTCTATTCTAGATCTCAAGATAAAACGAAGTTTGCTCCTTAATGACGTTCATGAAATTTCCTTAAGAGGGTAGCTACTCGTTAGTCGAGGGTTTGATCTGACTGGTAATCCATCTTACGCGGGTGGGTTCGATTTCTGGTCTTGGAAAAATAGTCCTGTAAGGTTTTGGTTGGATTTTTTGTCATTAATGGTTACTCTTGGTCATCCCCTTTAAATATTTAGACTTTCATTTGGTGGGGTTCCTCATGGAATATATAATGCTTTCACTCATGTGCTTAAAAACCCTATTATTGTCACCCCAAACAACATTCAACATAAGGATTCCTCTAGAGGAATCTACGATGAGGTCCTCTATGTATTATGTTCTAAGAAAGTCTTTCCATTTGTGAGAATTTCCCATCAAGGCCAAGCTTCTATTTGGTTGTTTAAACTTGAACCCTTAATTAATTGTCCCCTTACCGAATTCTCTGTAGATAAGGTTTTTTAATAAAAGTAACTCCACTCACCCTATTTGCAATTGAACAAGCGTAGATACAAGTTACGATTTCCACTGTGTAATGTTATTCCATAGCTTAATGACTTTAAATAAATTTATCCTTATTCTCCATCCTGGAGTCTAGTAGTAATCGGTCTAATTTCACCTCATTTCGTATGAAAGGAAAGAGCAGCGATTTAGGTACCCAAAAACATGTTATGATCTTGTTTTTCTTTATCATCGATCTGTAATATTTTTTTTCTTCTTGTAGTTATGAGGGAATAAATATCGTAGAAATATCTTGGAGCATGTAATTCCATTGGAGCATGTTTTATATTGTGTGTTCTTTAAATATTGTGGTTTAAGGTTGCTTCTTGTTTATTTCTTTCTGAAATATTTGGTTTAAAAATTCGGTTACCAAAATCTAATGATGGGACCCCTATTTTCTGCGAGGGTACCCATAAGGAATAACTTGGTCCACTCCTCCCCTTTGGACCTATGGATGAGTTCCTCATCGATGAAAATGAAGTGAAAACCCTATATTAAATTTGCGGTATTTAGTAGAAATTTATCCTGTAAATTATTCTATATTCAATGTTTAAACTTTGATGACTTGAATCTTATACTAATCATAAACTCTTGATTTTTCATGCAGGACTTTTAATCATTCACAATTCTCGAATCTAGGACAATGCCTTTGCACAAAAAGGTACTCGGGTTCCAACTTGCAGTGTCTCAGTAATTAACTCTGGGTTCTATTGTAAAGACATGGTTCTGCCCTAGGATAATCTTATCATGGAAATATTTATACCAGGCTCTTATCGACAACTGTTTTTTTGTGTTTGTAACCATTAAAGAAAAAACAGAGGCAAACCCCATATTGAAATAAGATTTTACTATTTAAGAGTTATAAATCACAATGTTGTGTAGATTCTGAATACACATTTAAGTATTGGTCCAACTCTGTAATATCAAATATGTTTTGTGTGATTTAAGTCACTGAACCCTTCCTCCTACGTTAATGTAATTGATAAGGACTGTAACTATCTTCTCCCTTAATGTATTCAGATTCTGAGGAAACCTTAAATTTTCAAGTTATGCAATAGTCAAAGAATAGTTTATGTGTATTAAATATTTATGTAACTCTAAAAAATATGTATGGGTAGCAACCTGTTTACATATATATAATTCAAATTCTAGGAAACACTCAAACTTAGTTGGGTAGTTGTACAATTAATAGTCCTTGAGTGAATATCTATATATAAATAAATATACATATCTACAACTATGGTTTAGTTTAAATTTATCATGGTAAAACTTCTGTGTTGTGTAGATGAAATGCAACATAAAAAAGTATACATATAATTCTTGCATATCTATACTTACTAATTTTCAATCTATAAAAATCTGCAATATGTCCTTAAAAAATACTCATACATGGATCTATGTTTTCACTGCGGTTCAGAGAGTATAATAGTGTAATAAGAAACTTTCAAATAACCACCAACAACTTATCATACACAATGGATCTCTAATTGTTGAACTATAAAAGATTTTCAATAGTTTATTTCATTCTACCAACACAAGCATATGTATTCTATCAGCCATATGTAGTCTTTTCCCCTTGGGAAGTTTCGCAGCTTTACAAATCCCTGATTTTCAGGGGCTGCCAATGGCCAAATTCCTGATTTGCCACTTGTATAATTCAGCCCTAAGGTAGTTCAAACATGTTCCCCACTCATGGAGTCATGGTCAGTTGATTTCAACCTGGTTGTTCCATTTGTCTCTCAGCAATAAATATAAAAAAATATTTGTTTCTCACAAGTGTCATAGTCAAAGAGTTGGTTGGGAAAATCAAATCTTTGCCCAACGGTCATAATAATAAATTACAATTAACTAAAATCCAAATTTGGAATTGCCATAAATGGAAATAATTTTTCAATTTTGAATTTACCAAAAATGGAAATAAATTCCTAAGTATTCTCAGACTTCAATAATAATTTATTTTTTGGGATATTACAAAGAGGATAATTCAGGTTGGGGGAGCAATTTCAGGAAGAGTTCAGTCGGGGTGGTATCCCCAAGGAAAGTTTTTTTAGGGGGAGCAGCCCTGGATGGAAAGTTACCTTTGTCATTGATGTCAAAGGGGGAGAGATTTATCAGATGCAAGATAGAGAGTTAGATTCTTAGAGAGAGAGCACATAGGAATGGTTCCAGGGGGATTGATGGTCACAAGGAGAGCATGAGTGATATGAATTCAGTATTGCATCAAAGTGTTTCCATCAATGCTAAAGGGGGGTATTGTTGATTAATTAGGTTGGTTGTCATTGATATCAACCTTTGAAGAAAGTATGGTAGAAAATTCTACTAGCCCCAACAATATGATTAAGGGACTTCAGTTTGGTTGATGTATAAAGGAATGAAGATAAATGAATTTACAAGTACGGCTATTCTATATGGAGAATATATGGCATGTCATTTCCGGTAATATGTGGAACGTCACATAATTCCACACAGCTAGATAATTATGGCCATATGAAGTTGGAGAACCCTAATGAGTTATCTAGAAGCCTTTAGAAGGTCAAAGAAGTCAAATTATTCTAGAATCTTCTAGAAGAAGTTGACCATTCAAAGTGGTTAGTCATGGGTTAAGTGTTCTTAACATGAAAACAATTAAAAATAAATTAGTTGCAACTAGAATTGGAGAATTTACTATTTGTGGACAAAGTGGTTAAGTTGACAAAGTGGCAAACTGGACAATGTTGGTTAAGTGGACAAAGTAGCTAAGTGGATACTTGTATAGTATGCTACTTGGAGAGTATAAATAAGAGAGAAAGGGTCTCCCATTAGTATCCATTGAGAGTATTTTATTTATACAAGTGACTGACATAACCAAAATATATCTAAGGCAAATTTCAAAGAGAATCTGAAGTAAATAAGGGAAAAATTAAAGGGAGGATAAAGTCTTCTGATGATGTTTTCTAAGGTATGTCATTTATAGGTCATATCACCATTTTCATAATAACTTCTTTTTCTAGAATGATTCAGACAATGAAATACAGAGGATGTTGAGAAAACATATCCAAGTAACTGTGATAAAACTTTCAACTTGTGGGCCTTTTTATTTTGGGAGTTACACTCCATGGAAAATAGGTTTTGTGGCTATTCCTGAAACTAGTCTAAAACATGTGTTTCGGGTACAAACGTCATAAATTCTTCATAATAGATCCAAATTCAGTAAGACCAACTGTATTAGTTAGATTAAATTATGTAGAATGTTTTGTACCATTTTAAGATCCATACAACAAAAATTCAGTGCAGGAAATTATCTACAAGTTTTCTCTCTAGAATAAGCCAAAATTCAGCAAGGTATGCCATTTTTGTTGTAACTCCCTTTCTAGGAGGTTCCAAGCAGTGAAACCTGGAGGAATTGCAATAAAGAAACTAAAGAATATTGTTTAATGTTTTCATATCTTTATTCATTACATGCATATGATGATATACACTAGGTCTATTACAAAGTTACAAATTATATTTGGATGTTAAAATTGATGAGGGATTCTGGTTGAGGTATGTTGTTGAAGTTATTGTTATAGGCAGAGGTTGTATACTAGTAAGGTTCTAGCACATGGTTTGAGGTAAAAACTTGTGGTATGGTGTTTGAGGTATATGTGATCAAATCAAATAGGTTGATGAGTATACAATGACATATTTGATAGAACATGTTGTGACTGTGACATATTCAGTTTCTACACTTGGCACTTATATTTCAAGGTGGTTGGATGGGCCAAGCATAGGTGGTTGTAGCCACCTTACAGTTGTAGCCGAAGAGCATAGGGTTTTGTATCCTCCTTCTAGTTGTATCCAAAGAAATGGGGAGTTGGAGCTTCCGTCAGGTTGTAGCATGAAAATAGGGGGTCGGAGCCTCCTTCCAGTTGCAGCTAGAAAACAAAGGAAGTTGGTGCTTCCAATGAATGTAATTCTTAAATACAAATAAGAAAAATAATTCTGTGGTTTTCTCCCACATTGGGTTTCCACGTAAAAAAATGTTGGCATACTGTGTACATGTATGATTGATCATTTGTTCATTGTTTATTTACTCTGCAATTATTGGATGATAACATTATATTGATCATTAAGATAAATAACACTTGCATACTATGATTAAAAGGATTAAAATTATATATTACTAATTCACCCCTTCTCTCAGTAATCCAACACTTTTCATATAGATTTTCTATGGCATCAAAGAATTCCTTAGTTGTTCATAGATGACCAATAACCAATAAGAGGCACCATGTTGTTCTTAATTGAGTCAAAGATGACTCTCTTAGATTTGGCCTGCCTCTTATTATATGTTTCCCTTCCTATATTTGAAGAAGGTTCTTCTATCACCCTGGTAACCAACTCATCCAAGTCACCTTCTTCAAGGATATTAAACACCCTAGCCTTCCAAGCATTGAAATTAGAGGCCCCTTCAAGCCTATATTCTGCTTTGACTAAAGATGAATCCATGTTGATTTCAAGATCTGATTATGGGTGAAATCACAGAGGTGGGTAACACTTTCATGACAATCTGATCTCCAAAATTCCGAAAAACATTTTTTCGGCCGAACTAATAGTATTTTTCGGCCGAAAGATACTTTTTTTGGCCAAAATATTTTTTGGATGAAAGGTGGAATGTCAAATCGAATGGTACAGTGATGGTATCCTCGATTTTCATGTAAATATTTAGTCGGATGGATTTTTTCCATTCGACAATATTGTTTCGGCCGAAAGATATTCCAACCAAAAAAATCTTTCGGCCGAACAATCTTTCGACTGAAAGAAGGTTTATATATCAACCACACATCAATTTTCAAATGTTTTTCTAACCTTCTGGAGTTTGTTAGCATTCACAAGTGTTGGCGTGTTTCTGCGGGTTGGTGAGTGTTGGGGTGTTTGTGAGTGTTCGTTGGTGAGTGTTGGGGTGTTTGTAAGCATTCATTGGCAAGTGTTTATGAGCATTCGTTGGCGAGTGTTTGGGTGTTGGCGGGCCTTCCTGTGGGTAGGCGGTTGTTCGACGGGCCGAGCTAGATTGGAGAGTGTTCGGGTGTTGGCGGTCATTCCTGCGTGCCGACCGTTCCTACAGTCGGGAAATCGTTTGGCGGGCTGACTGTTGGGGTGTTGGGGGACATTCTTGTGGGTGGGCTGTCATTTGGTTTGCAAGTGTTGGGGTGTTGGTAGGCGTTCCTACGAGAAAGTGGTTGAGCGTTTAGCTATCGAGCTTCAGGTGAGCATTCGTGAGTGTTGGTGTGCGTTTGGTGGGCCGAACTTCAAGTAAGTAACTGTATTTTTTTTTTTTTAATTTTAATTTTAATCCATAGATTGTAACATTAAATTTAATTTTAATTTTTAAATTAAAATCTATCTTTAGGTGGCGGCCTCTGTGGCCAAGCCATGGGCACGCCAATGGCTTGTGATGCAACCCTCCTAACCCGCAGGTCATAATTCCACGTACACAGGATCATTCTTCTTCTACAGCCCGAAGAGCTCTCGGTAATTGGCTCTTCTATTTCCCTTTCAGGAAAATCTGCACCCACTACAAAGCCTCGTGGAATTCCCCCCTTCATGTTTCGGGAGATCGGACTTCACGATTTCACGAATCCTATAATCAAGTGTCTTACTCCTCAGACCCATGAAGCCCGAATTACTGAATTTCGATGTTCATTCACTAAAATAAATCAATCGCTGTGATTCCCCGTTTGATCCGACGGTCAGCGTGTTTTCCACGTATCGGAAGTTCAAGACTCTTGATGCCAAAATATCTTGTCGACGCAAAACCCAAATTCCCAAATCCTGATATCAATTTTGGCTATTCGGCTATTGTGAGTTTACAAGTTGTGATGTCATGCAACTTTGCTCCCCGACCTCCAAAATCCTGAAATGAAAATCCACGACCAAATCCAACAACTCTTGTTGCCTTGGATCTATGTCTCTGTCTCTCTTGAGCTTGAACCCTTTGAAAACACTCGTTGTAACTCCCCTGCTACTCTGCGAGATCTGATAGCTTGCGGGACTTCGTGAATTCTCCATGGAGAATTCTGATCGTCCGTTCCTCTTCCTTATCAAGGAATTCTCCAACATTTTACCAAAGTTTTTTTCAACGGTACTTAACTGCCTGTGACACAAAATTGCAACACCTTCTCAATGCTCCAATGCACCAACTTCCTGTGCTCCTCTTTGACAATTTCAAAGGCTTTATCCTTCCTGGGATTTTTCCAACTCCGAGTCTTCAAGAAGACACCTACACGCACTCCTTGTGGCAAATTCCTCAGCTACTCCAAGGAATTGAAGTCCTTCGACTCTGTGCACTCCCTACAGTAGTAGTCCTTCAACAATTTCTCAGGTTTTCAAACTCTGAGACTTTACTCGGCCTGCGCACACTTCGCATGGCTCCTGTGCCTAACTACACTTATGAGGGAATGAGAACAAAAGCTATATTATCTGAGCTTTTAGAGACAAACCTCTGAACCCTTTGTCAACGCACTCCTTGCAGACAATTCAACTACACTCCTTACAGGAACTCTTTCTCAAATAGAGAAACAATTGAAGCTCATATCCCTTATTCTCTCTCTCTCTCTCTCTCTCTCTCTCTCTCTCTCTCTCTCTCTCTCTGATTTTAGACATTCAACAAGAAATCATTCATACATAGTATTAACAACAAATGCATGACAAAAAAAGTAAAACATCCTTGAGCATAACGTTCAATAATGCATACACAAAGAATATTTGAACACCATGAGTTTGAATCAAAGCCCATTTTGTATTAATCCATAACTTTTGTACATGGAACTCATCTACACAGCTCTTTGCTTCTTCTCTTCTATGCTCTATGCTCTCAATTGACATAATCATTCCTTTTTTTTTCAATACACAATGAGGGTGTCTATATCCCATTTCCCTCTTTCATTCTAAGTTGTCTAA
>ML845140.1:22146-32593 GCA_009831015.1 Picea engelmannii
TCAACAGATCAACTTATACATTGGTGATATTGGTCCATTTGTCTCTATTTTTCATTTTCTCACATGCTTTTAGTTTTTATTAAATTTAGTTTAGTTTTTGTTTATTGCTTTGTTGTTTTTCTTTCTAACCTTTTACCTTACAGTTGTCATGCCTAGAAGATCCCAACTGGGCATGTAAGCACTCATAATTTGCTCACACAGTGACGAATTGGGTGCAAACAAATGTGCCCACTCAAAACTTAGGAAAAGTGGGTTTTTTACCCTTTTCTTCCCCTTTTTTCGCCAAAGGGGAGAAATTCATAAGGAAAACACCCCGTACATGATTTTGTGATAACACATGGGATTTACTTGTGTTTCTACATATGAGATACAAGAAGCTTTGTACACATATGATGTAACTTATTGTCATTCACCTATATGTGGTAATGTGAATGCCCCTTTATTCCATATTCATTGCACTCATCAGGTACATATATCACACAATAGGAGTAAATAAGGCTATACAGGTATTACTAGGCCATGATATTAGTTCATATGAGTATCAATTAAATGGAAATCATTCATGCAATGGTTGTATAACCTCTACTACCAAATTACACTGATTCTAGTAGTAGGTTTACTGTTGAATAGGCATGAATATGGGAAAGCAATACGACTGGTAACCTGTAATGGTAGCTTATTAGAGAAACAAGGCAATCACCTTTCCCATATTCATTGATGTCATTGCCTCAATAGGATTGGTATAATATAGGTAATAAGTTAGTTAGTCTTAATATTCATAATGTATCTTCCTAAGAATGATACCACTCTAATCATACAGAAACTTACTAGTGAGTTTGATAACCTGTAGATACGAGTTGTGCTTTGAGTGCCATATCACATAGTTTCCATAACAAGAGCTTAGTAATAAAGAGCTTAGTATGATTACAGGCATTGTGTTGTTTAGTGATGTTTGGTATAGGCTAAGAATAGAAAGAAGAATGGTCACAAGAAGGTGTGAGGAAGCTTCCTAGAGTAGTTTTCTCTTGGTCAAAGTCATAGGAAAATTGTAATTAGAATTAGAGAAAAATAGAAACAAATAATGCCTTTTTATTTTTATGTTCACAAGATCATCACATATGAGAAAAGAAATAAACAAATCTAAATTAAATTCTGAGTATAAACAAAATTTCTGAGTGAAAAGACAAACCTCAAGATTACCTTCATGGATCAAACCTCTAGGGTTTGATCTCTATCATAAGGACTTAGGAACAGTTTTGCCAAGGTATAGACCATCACAAGACAACTACAATAAACAAAAATTAGATCTGAAATTGTTACACCAAATGGGGAGGCTGCACCAACGAACTCAAATCTGAAACTGTTACATCAAATGGAGAGGTTGTACCAACAAAACTCAGATCTAAAATGGTTACATCAAATAGAGAGGCCGCACCAACAAAAAAAACTCAGATATAAAATTGGTACATCAAATGGAGAGGTTGCACCAACAAAACAAAACTTAGATATGAAAAGATAGTCCAAAAAGGAGGTTGCGACATTGATGCAGAAGCATCGCTCCACCTCATCACGCACCAGTTGATTAGAATGAGTGGTGCACATTCAAGGAAGGGAGAGGCGCCACCTTCTCATTTTGTCTTTGAGAATCGTGATCAAGGCAATTAATGCTGACAAGTTGGAAGAGCCAAGTTGTGCCTTCACACAAATTGGATATAAGGTCTCCATTAAATGGTTGACGGTAGGAGGGACCTGCATCCGATTCGGATCAAATTTCCATCATTTTAATCATCCCATTAGACAGGCATTTTGAATGGTGATTAGACACCACTAGCTTAGCTTGGAGGGAATCTCATCGAGCCCCTCTTGTATAAACTCTTGTATTGTTTCCAGAAAGAGAGGCATCATAGATATGCATAGGAGATAGGTAGAGAAACACAGAGAGTCGAGACTCAGTTGTAGCTCGGAAACACATATTGTAATGGACATTCTGACATTAATAGAAAGTAGCAGTTTTTCCTGTTTATCAATTTGAGCGTAATGGATATGTTGTTGTGAATTTCATTCATATGCATTCGAGTTGTAGATGTATGTTAGGAATCCTCTGCATGCATAGAGATACAATTTTCTATCTGAGAGTGTGTTGGATTAAGTCTGGTTCTCTAAGCTAAGTGCAAGGAGTGCGCGATAGAGGGCGGAAACTCTGTGAGCCGATGCAAGGAGTGTGTGTCTGAAATCAGTGGAGTCAGAAGAGAAGCTTCCAGGAGGGCACACCAGGATAATTCAAAGACTTGGGAGGAAATTTCAAGATGGTTGGGTACCTTGGAAATAAATACTGTGTAGGAGGAAACACAGCGCAGAGTTACTGAACACTCTGAAACACTTTGCCAGGAGGGCATAGAAAAAGTACGAGAGCGTACAAGGGAAACAAATCCTGAAGTGTTAGAGTCCTTAAGAGAACCCCAAGGTTGTTGAACACTATAAGGAAGGAAGGCTTTGTAAGAGTGCATCGACAAAGGAAAGGAGATGCCTTAAGACTTTCAGGTAAGCTAAGGGAGAGTCTATCGAAACGATTAGTCAAGCGCAAGGAGTGCACCAAGGATACTGTAAGTTATTCTTACAAGATCAGGAGGAAGAACATTAAGTTTTCAGGGGAGGCACAAGAAAATCCACTGAAGGACACAGAGGAACTAAGAACCTTGAAGGTTTTCAAGCCGAGAAAAGTCACAAAAGAGATTGCATAGAACCCTGCGAGGAGTGCAGAAGAAGTTTGAGAACTGCCTAAGTCTCGAGAAGAAAAATTGCGCTAAGTGTGCAAAGGGGTCGAGGACTTGCAAAGTCCCGAAGATCGTGAAATCATCCATCGTTAGGAGGAGACAGGTGGTAGAAGGTCGAGATATTCGGAAGAAGGAGCTCTGAAAGGTTTTCCAAGAGAAAAAAAAGGTCTTCGTGAAGTCACGAAGAGAAGTTTGAATCCAGACCATCGAATTTGGAAGGGATGCGTGGAAGAAATATGCACAGGCCAGAGGAGTAGTGTTCTGAGAGATATCAGAGGAAAGCATCAAGAGAATACTCAAAGAGATGGGAGCCAAATCAATCCTAGGAATCCATTGGGATAGTACATGTGGAGTTGGATTGGCACTTCGCTAATCGGGAGAGACGGAGATAGGAGAAGTGAAAACTCTCGAAGGACAGAGTCGCAGAGAAGATCATAGTTGTTGGTTGTGAGAAGAACATGGACCATATATTTAGTCCTGTAGAATTCACTGATTTGGGGATCGGGAAAAAGGGAGTAAAGAGCTCACAAAATATCTGAAGCACGGATATGCGAAGGGAGTTGGCCCAAGGTCGCACCACGTGGTCACATAAAAGGTAGGTATTAGCAAGAGGAGTTAGTGCCCATCGTTGTTGAAATTTGAACAACGCTAAGGAAAGGGTCTACGTGTGTCATACGACTTGCGCAAAAGGTGGAAGGGCCTGTGTCAAGTTGAATTGGTTCCCATCAGGAGCCCGATGAATCAATTCGGCTCAATGACTTCAACGATCATAGACCAGGAGGTCAAGAATCCCCTCGGAGGGAAGGGGGTTTGCGCCAGAGTGGTATCAGAGATTGATTGTTTGCAGATTGTAAGCAAATGTGAAGAGAGACAGAGTAGGACGCTCTGTGAAGACAGTTGCGAGGCATGCAGCAGATGGTAAACAACCAGGTGAGTTGTACGTGAAGCAAGATGGCCATTAAAGTTCATAAACGTGGTCAAAGGGAAGACTACCCACATACAATCAAAGTGGATATGGACAAGGAGCTTAGTGAAATCCGATAAAAGGTGGAGAGTCTAGAATTTAATATGCAGCAGGAAGCAAAGGTGCATTGGAGATACGAGTGGCCTTTAAGAAGGATAGCTAAGTGGCATGTTCAAAAGTTTTTGGCCCAAAATCAACAATAGGTTTTGAGGAGGTGGTTGAGATATGTCGAAAACCTTAGTGGCGAGGGAAAGAGATCTAGGAGGAATCTCGTAGGTTTCCAGGTGGGAAATGTGAAGGGGTCAGTTGATATCATAAACTACCAAGAGGGTAGAGGAGACATCCCAAAATGCCAGGTGGGAAAGGTAGAAGGGATGAGCTCAGCTAAGAGTTCATGTTAGCAAGGGGTGTTGACATATGGAGAGGAGGTGGAAGAAAGGTCTCATCCATATAAATATCCATGCGAAGCTGCAAACTGCGTGAATCAAAATGATGACAAGTTGGAAACTTTCATCACAGAGGAGAAGGATTAGAGGAGCGTTCTTATCATTGGAGGAATCGAGATATTCCTACCAAGCAGCTGAGAAGAGGTTATCATGTATGTTGCAGGTGCAACAAAAGGATAGAGAGTTGAGACTGTCATGGAGGAGGAGGAACAAATATTGAATTATGTCCCAACAAAAGGGGAGTGCTCAATTTAGTTACTCACTCAGTGGGAAATGGAGTTAAAGGCACTCGAGGATTTGTTGGACAGTCTGGAACCAGAAGGTGGTTGCCAAGAGATAGCCATGCCAGAGGAGACATACCAGCATGATTTGTAGCTGGAGGAAGATGGAATAAAACCAACCAGAGAAATGACAGGAATTATTCTGTCAGAAGAGGTAGTTGAACAACAGTTTAGTGGCGAGACTATGAATATGGATTCTGCAGCAGTGTGGTCAGTCGGCGTCACAATGGATGGAAGCAACATGGGAGATCAGGAAGACCTACCCATGGAGCAGCATGAAGAGTTGCAGTCAAGTAGAATGCACAAGCCGATGAAGTGATTGGAAGAAGCCATAGAGGAGATACAGAAGTTAATGTTGAGGTCAGCAAAAAAAGCAGTCAGCAAGGAGAAGTTGGACAAGAAGGGACCTGCACGAGAAATAGGGAAGATGTAGGAGCAGCAGCGAAGAAGGGGAGCAGAAAGACAGATCCAGGATAAAGTTTGGGATCCAGGAGGATTTCAACAGAGATGGGAAGCTCATGAGCAGGAACTCATGAATTTTCATAGCCGTGGAGTATGATGTAGGAGCATCGATCCACCTCAGCATGCGCTAGCTAATTAGCATGAGTGGTGCACATTTAAGGAAGGGAGAGGCATCGCCCTCTTATTTTTCCTTAGATAATATAAAGCGTGATCATGGAAATTAATGCTAACAAGTTGGAAGAGCCAATTTGTGCCTTCGCATAAACTGGAGATAAGGTCTCCATTAAATGCTTGATGGTAGGACGGATCTGCATCTGATTCGGATCATATTTCCATCATTGTAATCTTCCCATTAGACAGGCATTTTGAATGGTGATTAGACACCACTAGCTTAGCTTAAAGGGAAGCTTGTTGAGCCCCTCTTGTATAAACTCTTGTATTGTTTCCAGAAAGAGAGGCATCGCAGATATGCATAGGAGATAGGGAGAGAAACACATAGAGTCGAGACTCAGTTGTATCTCAGACTCACATACTGTAATGGACAATCCACCATTAATAGAAAGTAGTAGTTTTTCCTATTTATCAATTTTTGCGTAATGGATATGTTGTTGTGAATGTCATTCGTATGAATTTGCGTTGTAGATGTATGTTAGGAATCATCTGCAAGGATAGATATAAAATTTTGTATCTGTGAGTGTGTTGTATTAAGTTTGGTTCTCTATTCTAAGTGCAAAGAGTGCACGATAGAAGGCGGAAACTCTGTGAACCGATGCAAGGAGTGAGTTTCTGAACTCAATGGAGTTAGAAGAGAAGCTGCCAAGAGGGCACACCAGGATAATTCTCAGACTCGGGAGGAAATTTCAAGGTGGTTAGGTACCTTGGAAATAAATATTTTGTAGGAGGAAACACAACATAGATTTATTGAACACTCTGAAACATTTTTCCAGGGGGGCATAGAGCAAGTATGGGATCGTACAAGGGAAACACATCCTGAAGTGTTGGAATCCTTAAGAGAACCCTATGGTTGTTGAACACTCTAAGGAAGGAAGGCTTTGCAAGAGTTCATCAACAAAGGAAAGGAGATGCCTTAAGACTTTCAGGTAGGCTAAGTGAGAGTCTATCAAAAGGATTAGTCAAGCACAAGGAGTGTGTCAAGGATATTGTAAGTTCATCTTACAATCTTAGGAGGAAGAACGTTAAGTTTCCAGAGGAGGCATGAGAAAATACATTGAAGGACGCAGAGGAACTGGGAACCTTGAAGGTTTTCAAGATGGGCAAAGTCACACAAGAGTTTGCGCAGAACCCTGTGAGGAGTGCAGAAGAAGTCAGATAACATCCTAAGTCTCGAGAAGAAAAATTGCGCTAAGTGTGCAAAGGGGTCAAGGATTTGCGAAGTCCCAAAGACTATGAAATTGTCCATCGTCAAGAGGAGACAGGTGGCAGAAGGTTGAGAGATTCAAGAGCAAGAGCTATAGAAGGTTTTCCAAGAGCAAACAAAGGTCTTCGCGAATTTGTGAAGAACTGTTCGAATCCAGACCATCGAATCTAGAAGGGATGCGTGGAAGCAATATGCACGAGCCGGAGGAGTAGTGCTCTGGGATATATTGGAGGAGAACATTGAGAAAATACCTGAAGAGTCGGGAGCTGAAGAAATCCTAGGTATCCATTGGGATAGGACGTGTGGAGTTGGATTGGCACTTTGTTGATTCGTCGATCGGGAGAGACAGAGATAAGAGAAGTGAAAACTCCTAAAGGAAGGAGTCATGGAGCAGATCATAGTCATTGGCTTTGAGAAGAACGTGGACCGTAGATTTAGTCCTGGAGAATTCTTTGATTCGGGGATCGGGAAAAAGGGAGTAAAGATCTCGCAAAAGATCTAAAGTGTGGAGTTGTGAAGGGAGTTGACCCACGGTCGCACCCCGTGGTAGCATAAGAGGTAGGGCTTAGCAAGAGGATCTAGCACCCATCGTTGTTGAAATTTGAACAGTGCTAAGGAAAGGGTCTATGTGTGCCATACAACTTGTGAAAAATGTGGAAGGGCCTGTGTCAAGTTGAATTGGTTCCCATCAGGATCCCAACGAGCCAATTCGGCTCAGCGACTTGAATGATCTTAGACCATGAGGTCGAGCACCCCCTCAGAGGGAAGGGGGTTTGTGCTAACCATCATCAAGAAAGAACAAATGAGGTAGTCGCAGCAAATAGGAGAGTGAGGAGTGAGTGAGTGTGACTATAATAGAATGTTATAGGGTAGGGTCTTATTTATAGTTAGGGAGAGGGGTTAGGGAAATTTAAAATTATAATTAAATATTGACATTTAATTAATATAAATATTAATTAAAATGTCAATTAATATTAATATTAATTATAAAAACCCTAAACACATATAGAACCCCAATCACATAAATAAAAACTCAATCACATAAAATAATAATCTGAAACTGTTACACCAAATGGGGAGGTTGCACCAACAAACTCAGATATGAAACTGTTACATCAAATGGAGAGGTTGCACCAACAAAACTCAGATCTAAATCTATTACATCAAATAGATATGTTGCACCAACAAACAAAACTTGGATCTAAAATTGTTACATCAAATGGAGAAGTCGCACCAACAACAAAAAAAACTCAGGTCTGGAAAGATAGTCCAAAAAGGAGGTCGCACCATCATCAAGAGAGAACAACTGAGGTAGTCGCAATAAATAGGAGAGTGAGGAGTGAGTGAGTGTGAGTGTAATAGAATGCTATAGGGTAGGGTCTTATTTGTAGTTAGGGATATGGGTTAGGGCAATTTAAAATTATAATTAAATATTGTCATTTAATTAATATAAATATTAATCAAAATTTAAATTTCAATTAATATTAATTATAAAAACCCTAAAAACATATAAAACCTCACTCACTTCAAACAAAAAGGGGGTACCTTTTAAGACAAAGTCAAGGGGGGGTCCATAATGGAAAAACATGTCCACATGAGTCTCATAATGACCTATAAACTGTATCATCACTGCATAAGGGGGTCCATCAACAATGTGGTCATGTCCATCTTCATAGGCACTCCTAGATATCACGGACCATCCCGAGAGAGAGGAAGAGGATCACACATCAACACATCTTGGTATTACACCAAGATCTACCTGGTCAAAGACCAAGTTTCCCCAGAACACATCTAGGGTATTATCCACCAAGGTACAAGACCAAGGATCAACCCATGCATTAGGAAAGGGTTCTATGGAACACATCCAGGGGCCCTAAAACACATCTAGGGTCTTATATCAACCACCAAGGAACACATCCAAGGATCAATCCAAGAACTGAGAAAGGATTCCCTAGAACACATCCAGGGACCCTAGACACATCTAGGGACTTATATCAACCACCAAGGAACATATACAAGGATCAATCTAAGCACTAAGAAAGGATGATCCCTTAGGAACCCTACCATTTGGATGACATTTTCTTCCTAGAAGGAAGTGAGAAGATGCCTAAAGTTCCCAATGATGGATCTAATCTACTTTGGGTTTCCCCCAAATATAGTTTGCTAAAGACTGGTTCACACTTCTCATTAGCTAATTCAATACATCCTGATACCTTTTATACAAGAAGGATGTTAAGGAAAGTGTTTTTTAGCTTAATATTGTTTCAGTGGAAGCTCTAATATTTGCAACCCCATCATAACCCAAAAACTCACTCCCTTTGACCTAAGTTGTCATCTAGTTTATGATGGTTATATTGAGTCTTGCACTAAAGAGAGGAGATGATATAACCATGTTATTCTAATTGATATAGATATCCATACTACTTAGCTTTCATCTTGTACCAAAGGAGAAAAATTGTATCTTTGCGTAAAGGAGGATTGTTTGAAGGCGGAGAGATAGTGAGATTGCAATGAACCATTTGGAGACCCAGACATCATGATATTGTAGTACACCTAAGTTTAAATGACCGTTTGAGGTGGAAATATGTGATATTTAAATGCACCCTTTAGAGTTTCATATTATGATTAGGGTTATATTCTATATTTTCTGGGAAGGGGTGGAGACCAGAAAATTCGTTGCAAAGAGAACATCATTTGCATTCATTTTTCCTTTAACTGAACTGTTCAGGTATAAACTCAAAGAAAAATAGTTTTAATCAATTTTGGAGAGATGGGGATAGGATGTCCTCAACTTGATATCTCTCTCCTCCATCGTGGCCTCTGTGGCGTTGAATAAATATTTCCACTAAGACAAATGTGAGGAAAATTTTAAGTACCCCACAATCCCAATAGTGTACACGCGGGGTGGTTAGGTATGTTACAATTGGTATCAAAGACAAGATTACAACACTAGGGGTTGTATGGGCTCAAGGGAAATGAATGACAATGCGTTTGGCATTTATCATTTGAAAAAGAATAACAAAAAAACATGCTCAAAGCCTTTCCACCTCAAATGGTCATTTCAAATTGGGTGTACTGCAATCTCATGATGTCTGGGCCTCTAAACGGTTCATTGCAATCTCTCTATATCTCCACCTCCAAATGGTTCTTTCAATTTGGTTGCACTACAATCTCATAATATCTAAGCCTCCAAATGGTCATAATGTTCATTTCAGTAGGTTCAATTCCTCCAAATATCTTTTCACCAGACCCATCGCTTGACGTAGACCATGATGTTAGAAACACAGGACCGCGAAGAAATAAAATAAAACAAATGCAGAAACAAAACACAGAAGACACACAATACAAGAGAGACTGCACATATTTACGTGGTTCACCCAGTGTGGGCTACGTCCACCAGAGAAATTTCCAGGTCCTTCCTTTATTATTATCCAGCAAATGAAAGGATACAACCTACAGCAAAACCCGTTGTAACTTCCTCTTCTTTCTCTCACAGTCTCCTCTCTCAGAATACAATATTCACCATCAACCATAGTCGCGATACATTTCCCTCATAAAAGAGGGTTGCCTTCTAGGGAAAAAAACCCTAACATAATCTCTATCGTTAGATCTGCAACCTTATAATGAATGGTCCAGATTTACAATGAAATTACAATATACTTTTACAAGGAAATTTTTTCTTCGGGGGCTTCACCCCCGAACCCCCACTGGGGGCCCGCTTGCCCCCAGACCCCGCAGAGGGGGTACCCCCCCTCTGCACTCCCCCGCGTGGAAGAGTGTACATACTTATGGGGTGTAAATACTTCACAGGGTATAAACACGGCTGAAAGAAAGGACCTCTGAATCAGGAAGATAATCAGGCTCCACAACCAACAATCTCCCACTTGGAGACTAATCTCAACAACTCCACCGCTGTTGTATATGCTGGACTCTGAACCTTCTTGGACCTGGAAAATTTCTCATTTTCATCTTCATTCTTGAAGACCAATTGAAACTGATCAGGAACTCAGTTTCTCCCTGGTTACTCCCTTTGTTAACATGTCTGCAGGATTCTGGCTAGTGTGTATCTTTTCCAGCTTCTATTGTCCATCTTCCAAGGTGGATCGTATGAAGTGGTACCTCAACTGTATATGCTTAGTCTT
>ML845140.1:37083-56757 GCA_009831015.1 Picea engelmannii
ACAGATTTACGTGGTTCACCCAGTGTGGGCTACGTCCACCAGAGAAATTGTCAGGTCCTTCCTTTATTATTATCCATCAAATGAAGGGATACAACCTACAGAAAAACCCGTTGTAACTTCCTCTTATTTCTCTCACAGTCCTCTCTCAGAATACAATATTCACCATCAACCATAGCCGCGATACATTTCCCTCATAAAAGAGGGTTGTCTTCTAGGGCAAAAAACCCTAACATAATCTCTACCGTTAGATCTGCAACCTTATAATGAACGATCCAGATTTACAATGAAATTACAATATACTTTTACAAGGCAATTTTTGCTTCAGGGGCTTCGCCCCCGAACCCCCGCTGGGGGCCCGCTTGCCCCCAGACCCCGCAGAGGTACCCCCCCCTCTGCACTACCCTGCGTGGAAGAGTGTACATACTTATGGGGTGTAAATACTTCATGGGGTATAAACACGGCTGAAAGCAAGGACCTTTGAATCAGGAAGATAATCAAGCTCCACAACCAACACATGACCTAGACCACCACATAGAGATAGATATAGATTTAGACGTTGACCTAGAGATTTATGTAGACCATGACATAGACCCCCCTAGCTCCATCTAAGCCTAGGCATAACTTATACTCAATCCTTAACCCTATATTAACTCGAGCCATGAGGAAGATGGAATAAATCAATTTTTCTTTCTATTGAAAGATAATAGAGGAAGGATTGATCTAAAGTGTTTCTTTCAAACAAAGATACTTCATGTTGAAAAATGACTAGCAAATTATAATTAAATTTAAAAATTGGTACATCTTCAAAATATGTGATTTGGAGTTGGATATAGAAATTTGTACCATGATTTCACCAAAATTTGTACCATGATTTGACTACATCCACACCTCCAAATGGTCATATGTTCATTTCATTGAATCCATCATTGTCTTGTGACTATTTCTTTGTCTCCATTCATTCTCTCCATCATTGAGAGTGAATGGGTGACAAATAAATAGTGATTATACAATGATGGATTGAATGAAAGGGACATATGACCTTTTAGAGGTGTGGATGTAGTCAAATCATGGTAAAACATTTGGGAGGGTAGGAATTACTTATGATTATTATGATATTTTATTTTGATGAGGTGACGTAGATGTGTAATAAGGGGAGAGGGAGAGAAGGGGAGGGAAGGAGAGATCCAACAAGTGTCATAATTTTAATAGAAAGAAGATAGAGAGGTGGGTAGAGAGAGAGAGAAGGGGGGTATAAAGGGAGGAAGGGAGACATAGGGAGATAGTGGAATAGGGGGAGAGAGACAGGGAGTGGGAGAGAAGGGGAGAGAGACAAAAAGAGTGAGAAAAAGGCATGAAAATGATAGAAAGAAACTACCATTTTTAGCAGCATGTTCGGAGCCATACATTCATGTTAGAATTTATACAAACATTCATGTTATGTTTATCCATTGGTTAACCATAAAACTACATTAACAGATCCATAATATCTAGAGGACATAATAAAAATATTTTACATACCTAAATGGTGATTTTCAATTTAGCAATCGAACATAACAATTCATAAAACATTAAACATAACTAGAATTGATGGCTATATAAAT
Source organism: Picea engelmannii (assembly GCA_009831015.1). NCBI lineage: Eukaryota > Viridiplantae > Streptophyta > Pinopsida > Pinales > Pinaceae > Picea > Picea engelmannii. The sequence continues at coordinate 38,685 of ML845140.1, forward strand.
GTATATGTTGAAAGGAGAAATCACACCTGATCTGATGAACTAGTCGATAGTATAGTTGGAATAGTTGGTCCCATGTGTTTCTCTTCAGTTGTATGACCCTCTGTTAGTCTTGAGCTTCCCTCAATCAATGAAGAAAGATCTTAAAGTACCTGCCAATATCATTCAACCTCCATAAATATATAAAAAAATCAATACAAGTAATATTTGTAGCGCATTATTTACTCTAAGATGCATTTTTACGAGAGTGTCAGAACATACCTGAATGAGCTCTTCTTGGTTTCGAGAATAATTTATTGGAGCCACGTGTCTAATATTTCATCAAACTGTCTCCCTTGATTTGAAGTAGTAGCAACGAAGTCAACATTGACTTTGTTGTTGCTCTGTTGGATCGAGGGAGGTTTTCTACAAGATTGACTCCAATAAATTATTCTCTAATGAACAGGGCCAACCACGTGAAGGTAAAATCTCTTATGGCCCTTCCCCCCACCAAGGATGATTTTAGGGGCTAAATTTAGGTCATGGGATAATTTTTCATGGTTTTTCCAAAAATGAGATTCGTTATTTTAAAAATGATTCGCCCAAATTCTATAGGATAAAATTATTTTACCTTAAAAATCGCCAAATTTTTATTAAAACTATATAAAATCTTTAGAAATTGGAATATTTTTACAAAAATATCGCCAATCATTTATAGTTGGGATATGAAGGACTAGTAAGATTCGCCAAGGTTTCTACATTTTAAAATAATTTTTTATCCTTAAAATCATCCTTGCCCCCCACCCTCACATCACTCTCAATTCCCCAATACCCAAGATATAAATCTATTGAAATATTTAGAGAAAAAACAAACATATATACATACCAATATTCACAATTGATTACAATGAAATAAAATGTTTCCTTGATCCATTTGGAGTGAGAGAAATATGGTGAAAATAGATTTTATATTAAATAATTATTAAAATATTCATGTACATCATCATTTAGTACTTTTAGCTGGCCTCTTATTCTTAGCTCTATAGTTCCTAATCATTTCATCAATATCTATGTCTTCGTTCTTTGGGTGCTCTTCAAAATATGATTGTGATTGTGTCCTCTCACGCAAAGCACGCCTAGTCGCGGGGTAGTCACGGTGTAATAGAGGCCGTTGTGATGAGGCATCACCTACAAAAAACAAAAATACAAAATTTAAATGGTCAGTTTTTAAATATCATTGAACTAGTTCAGTAATATTAAAAAAAACACCTGCAATGTCATTATTTACCTAGTGCATTGGTAGACACCATTGGAATGGTTGCCCCCGCGTGCTCCTCTTCAACTGTATGAGCCTCAAATACAACATTCTCTGCCATTGAGACCACAAACTTTATAAGGACAATCATAAATGTATAAGTAAAAAAAAATAGAAGTACAAAATGTATAACTACGAAATTATTAAGTATATGATTAAAATACAGCCATATTACCGTCATGTGTCAGCTTGGTCATAGCACCATTGTGGGGTTGTGCCCCTGTGGAAAATTGGGACTGAATATGATCAGAACCATCTTTTGGTTGCAAACTGATATCAACGCACTGCTCTCCAATACTAGTGCGTTCGTTGACAGTGATGCTCCCCTGATTAAAAAATAGTTGTAAATATTAATAATATCCAACATGACTATATTATTTTAATAATAAAGGTTAATGTGGATTGAATTTTATTTAACGTGTCCTGCAAAGTGGTTCTTGGTATCTGCTCCAAGCTTTTTCGGTGTTCAATTACCGCTTTATAGTTGTACTTGTAACCAAGCTAGATATATTCCTCTGTGGTTTCAGTACCAAACTCGTCACCCTGCATTGCATAAGAGTATGTATTTTTTATGTTATTCGTTGCAATTACCTAAAAATTTTAAGGCAATACAAATAAGATATTTAGGTACTTACAATTCGTGACTCCAACTTCAAGTAGCCGCCCTGGCCTAGCCTGTGTTGGCCACATTTGAAAAGACTTGCTTTTGTGGTCTTTGACATGTCAATCAACCTATCATCAAAAGTTTCAAGTATGTTAATACATATCACAATTTTATTTACATCTAAAAGAAATTGAAGGTACTCAATTGAAATTGTAATTTACCTTCTGGGAGCAGAGGGTATTTTTCCTTCATCTGTCAATTTCTTCTCTTTTACGTCCTCAATGAGGGTATTCCACTCCCTCTCTGGAATCATCAGAGGATGTTCGTACCTATCATTTTGTTTCAAGTGATTCCTATATGTTTCTCGTGTATATTTTAAATATTATCCAATTGAAGCAATGGCCAAGGTCTTATTAAATGTATCTACACCAAAAAGTCTTTCTAGATAATCCATCAATTCTTTTTTGACGTTGGAATTCTGGGAATTCCACCTCTCTCGTATGGTGGGCCCAAAAATCAAAAAATCCTTATTATCCAAGGACCTGTAAAACTCGTTTTTCCCTACACGAAAAATAATTGTATGATTATTAATTTAAAAATAATAAGTTAGATGATTTATATTTGTCTACATATAGAACATGAAAAAAATAAAATTTTAAAAATTACCTGGGACTTTAACTTGATTTAATGGAAGCCCTTCCTTTTTTACCATAAAGGTGACCTTAAGGGTCCCTATGTTGGCCACACGTCTTTCTTTAGGAAAAGAAACTATATAGTTTGTCAAATCATCTACCTCATCTCCGTCACCACCTCTAGAGCCTACTTGTGTAGTCGCTTCCTCGGTGTGTGTGTTGTAGCTCCCACCTAATGGTGTGGAAGGTGGAGATCTCAATAGTTGCATCCTAGCAGCTATACGAGGGCCTGCGTCGAGACCCTATGACTTTTGTGCAGTGTCACTACTACCGATACCATGCAAGTCGGTGTTAGCAGGATCCAAAAATCTCTATATAAGAAAGAAAACATTTTTTTCGTAGATGATGTAAAAGTTAAAAAACAAGCTTTCATAATTGATCTTATGACATAAAACAAAACCACTTGAAATTATGGTTATTACCTTATATGTCTTAAGCCTTTTCATAACTTCTTTGATCATTTCTTCGACCTCATAAGTTTGATCTAGAATATCTAATAAGTGAGCTAGTTCCTTGTTTCCTTTATTGATATGTTTTCTAATTAAAACCATAGGGTCAGGGGATTCATACAAATCCATTTCGACGAGAGAATCATCATCAGCGTCATGTCCCGCCGACTACATATTCAATAAATATATGATAATTCAGTTATGTAAACAAATAAAATAATTGATCGCCACGGAAATAAAATGCACATTAAATGTAATTCAAAAATTGTTGTTCATTTACCTGTTCTGAGGCCTTTTTTTATTTACCATGATCATCCTGCCACATTACAGTAAAATTAGAACCGTGATCATTATCATGAGAAATAAATTCAAATTTATGAGAAATTCAAATGTTGATAACAAAAATAGGACACACTGAGTACTAAACAGACCGAAGCTCTCCAAATGGATTAACACCGTAAAGAACATAATGAAAATCATAAAATATGAGAGTCATTGCTTACAAGTTGGGTAAATTAGTATATGTATCACCCCCATAATAGCAACATCTGTATCTATTCGATTCAAATTGTAATCAATCAATAACTCTTCCCATGTAGCTATTGATTTATTGCACATACGAATACACAGTTTACTTCACGCCCCTCAAATTCGCAATTGGGTCATTTATTTGTGGTTGTGGGTCATGTACTGTTTATAAACCCTACAATATTCCCCGTTGTTTTTGGTCTTCCATCAATATAGATAGTTGCTCCTTTATTTTGATCATTGTCTTTTAGTTGTATATAATTTGCAGCCAAGCCATATCTTCGCATACCAATCTTTGTAGATATAATAGGGTCCAATGTACTCCATCAATTCAGTTAATCCATTGTAACGGACCTTTATGCCATCCATGGAAAATAGTCTCAAACCATGTAATGGCAATGGAGCAATCCGTTATATCCTTTCATTTACACAAAAATCAGTGTTTATTTCAGGAAGATCCTTGGGTACCCATTGTTTCACTATATGTTTGTACCTCAAGGGAACCTCGATGTCTTCTATGCTCTCATGATCATAAGAACATGATCCCCCTTTCGTAATAAAAAATTCCACGTGTCTATGAAATTTTCTTCTGATCTTCTCACCTCTAGTTGATCTCTGCCTATTAGACCTATTAGATGTCTTGCTTTCCTCTATTCTACCTGAACTTCCCTCACTCAATGAAGATAGATCTGACAAATACCTATTTCTGTGTACATCCCATAACACCATTAATGACAAAAACAGTTAGTCAATCAATATGTAACACTAGTTCATTACTAGTATCCTATTAGTATCACAGTAAGCTCATAATGATTACCATAGTGTTACTATTTCACAATTGTATTATTCTCTATTACTATTGGTATACCATCTGGGCATTATAGGGGCATGTTTGGAGTCAAATGACATCAACCCCAAGAAAGACAAAGCATTTTGAGATATTTTTAGTTTCTTACAAATTCATGTTCTATGACTCTTCATGTCTAGTTTTTTCCATATTTTTGAGATTTAGACTTTAAATGGTTAGAGTGGGATAAGGGGCACTCATATCATCTATTTTTTCCGGTGAAAAATTGACCCAAACTCGATAGTAACTATGCCAAAAATTAGGATTTCACTTCTATGTTGGGAATTTTTCTCATGTAACTTTACCCTAAGATTTTTTGGGCAATTTAAAGACAACCCAAATCATGATATTTCTGAAAAAAAATGAACAAGAAAGGTGGAACTTTAACTCACTAAAAAGACTAACTTCATCGGAAATATGAATATTATTTAAAATACATGAATATGCCAATACTAGACTATAATGCATATGTTGAACACTTAAGTGGACCCTAACAACACTGATAATACCAATGGAGGTCACGACTAGGGAAGAGGGAACCGAGGTGGCTAAGGTGGAGGATGTGATTCCTCAACCCAAGAAGAAGAAATGGTAGAAAGGTAAAGGTGGCCCATACATGTCAAAAAGGAGCGAGCAATTGAGAGTAAAGTACATTGTTAAGTAACAAATACGAGAGTTGTTATTGATTTGTAACCAATCGATGGCTACAAAATTGTAAAGGCTAAGGCATGGGTGCAAGTTATTGACAATGGGATTAGTGATGTTGTTGTTGTTGTCCATTACCTTGACTCACTCCATCCAAAAAAGGACAATTTTTTTAATTACCTTGACTCACTCCATCCAAAAAGGACAAATGGAAAAATCCCTTATTCAAAGGCCATGATTACATATTGGTCGAATTAATGGTGAATGGACATTGTGGCTAAGTGGACATTGCATGGGATTCATTATGACATTTGTAATTTTCACAACTCCTGAGTTCGTTTACAACTCTCGATGCAATCTTACAATTCTCAAGGCATTGGTCAGAATGACATAACCAGTTTGGGGATATTCTTCATGCACATGGACCTCTCATGCCATGCCACATCACAAATATTGGAGTGGTCAACTTGTTTTTGCATTTGGAGGCATGTGTCACATAGTTTTATGGATGACCTCCTTGGAGGATGCATTATGTATCCATTGGGGATTATATTTAGCACACATGGACCTTCTTGGACTTTCATTGACTTAAGTATATGATTGACATGATTTGAGAAGAAGGTTACACATTGGATACCTCACACATGACCATTGGATCTTAATTTAGTGGATTTTTCCACTCTTGAGGGCTTCTACTCATTACTTGTTGGTATTTTTCACTTTAGGGAGCGACGTGTCCACCTTGGAGGATAACCAAGAAGTTTTCATTATCTACTTTGAGGATTTGGTTGTGGATCTATCCACTTGGAGGATTTTGGAGGCTACATGTTGCACCTTTGACTCATATTATTACCTCTTTTATGGAGGCATCCCACTCTCTTGGGCCTATTTTGATTGGAGTATTGTACATGTGGCTTGACCACCTATTTATTTTACAAAAAATATTAGTTAGTTGGATAAAATAATTCTCCACTCCTCCCTAGGCTAAATCTAAGGATTTCATGTGCGATATTATTATTCTATTGTAAAGGGAGTTGAGTTAGACTCTATATAAGAAGTATCAATTCATCACTGTATTTTTGGAGCTTCCACTCCTTGGAGCTTAATTGACATATATTTCTTGGAGAATATGGATGTATAAGGGTTCTGTTTTTATGGACGCTAGTGTCAATTCTTGAAGCTCTTCTATCTTGGTTTATATTTGGTGCATAAAGATTGATTGTGAATGCTCAAGTATTCTACAAACTACCAAGATCAATCCATTGAAGGGTAAAAACTACCACTTGGAAGGAATACATTTTGTGGTAACTCCTCTCCTTCTTCCTTTGTTATTTTGGGGTAACTCCTCTCCTCTATTTGATGCATTTCTTTGTCTGTCCATTTTAGAAATCCTAGCAAGCATATTGAGTATGTTTGTGAAGCTATAATTGATCTTGTTGGTGAAGGTTTCTCCCATAAGGACCCATTCTTGTAGGGCCTTGGTCTTCATTGTTAATATTTATTAGATAAGATATTATTCTCCCCCTTGGGTTTTAGTCTCTTTATCATAATATTTAGATGAAATAGACCAATTTTGAAAAGGAGTGTTGAAAATGGGTAAAACAATTCCCATGGGATCATTAACTTGTATCTTTCCTTATAGCTCAAACAATAGGTAAACCAATAGGGTATGAGGTTGGAATAAACTCCAATAATACAGAACCTTCGATATGCAACAAATGAATTAGTAAAATAGGTACCTCCTATAGGTTTGTTGCTTGGTACAAATTGTAAGTGTTTTGCATTACAATTTTAATTAGTGTGCGCCCTTAATTGAACATGTATCAACATACCAAGAATACCCCAAAGGATGGTAATGGATAAGGGTTCCAAATCATGGTCTAATCCTTAACATAGTAATACAAACAAATCAATGATAATATTTTGCTCATTCATGTAGACAATTTCATTCACCTGTTTCATCAAACAGTTCAGATGCAACCTTATATAATCAACAGTTAAGATATTCAGGGTTGAGTTCCATCATGCCAAAATTGCCCCCATACACCCAAAACTTAAACCTCTAACCATAAATATCGGTGTGTGTCAAGGGGTGATGTTGGAAAGTGATTTCAGAAAATAAGGTAGGAAATCAAAGCTTCATCAGGGCTAAAATTTCTAGCATCAACCATTACTAGCATAAAAATTATCAATTTTGGAGGCATTGCTCCTGTCCTCTGTCGCTAGCTGGGTCTCCTCTTTCGCTCGCATTGTGGGATAGCTAGGGTATCCAGCTATGTCACTCACACTAGTGTAGGAAGATAGCTAGTGTATCCTCTAGTGTATCCATTTTCGCTAGGGTTGTCTCCTCTTACGCTCGCATTGTGGGCTAGCTAGGGTATATCCCGCAACTTTGTTGCTCACATGTACTATAGGCTAGGCGCGAGTTTGGTTTCATATATTTTGTTTTGTTTTGTTATTTCATATTTTTTTATTAAACAATATAATATATATTATATTAATTATAACAAAATATAATATAAATATATAAATTATAAATATAAATATAATTAATATAAATTATATAAATTAAAATTAATATAAATTATATGTAGGTTGGGGTTTAGGAACTATATGGGTTATATGGGTTAGGGATTATCATTGAGGTTAAGGATTAGATGGTTTAGAGGTTATAAGGGATGATGGTTAGGGGTCATAAAGGATTTATATAAGTGTTATAGGTTATGAGTGATACAAGTTAAATTTTTAAGGTATTAGGAGTTATAACATAAGATTTCGATGGGTTATTTGTTAAGGGTTATAGGGGTTAGGTATAACTAGGGGTTATGAGGGTCAAGGGTCTGGTGTTATATGTTATAGGTTGGATTTTCTAAGGGATATATGGCTTGGGAATTGCAGTTATTAGTGTTTTTAGGGTAAGTGGCTATAATGGTTAGGAATTATACATGTTAAATGTTATATTCCTTAGGGGGGTTTATGGGTTGTAGGAATTATTGGGGTTACAAATTTTGCATTATATATTTTTTAGGTTAAGGGTTATTGATGCAGGAGCATCACTATCAAATCAAGAAAAGAGAAAGTGGAAGCAAAATCGACACCTCAACACATTGAAAGAGCCAAACCGACTCTTAACCAACTTGGTAGCGATGGGGAGATTTTTTGAATTTCTCCTTAATTAATTAGTTGTATGTAAAACCGGGCCACCATTTGAAATGACGGATTATTGTAAATCCTTACACAAATGTAAAATATTATAGGTGTAGGATATTAGCCCTTATTAGTCATTAGGTTGCATTTAATTAAGTTGATTAGGTAACCGCTAGAACATGATGTGGCAGAACTTAGATAGGATGGAGAAGAGCTCGAGAGTCGACTCCTTAGAAGATTTTTTTCATTGTATTGTTGGTAAGAGATAGCAGTTGTAACCATGATTTTTTGGAATGAATAGAACAGAGGAGAATTTATCCAATTGTACAGTGTTGATACTTTTTTACAGTTTTACTGTTGTTATGAGTTTTGTGAATGTATGAGGTTCATGGTGAACGAACGAATTTATGAAGAATTGAATAAGTTTCAATTGTTTCTCCTCTATAAGTTTATGCAAGGAGTGCATAACGAATGCAAGGAGTGTGTGAGAGAGAAATTCTTTCGACTCGAAGTTCAGAAGAGATAGCGTGGAACTTTTGTATGCAGAGTGTGCATATTAAATGCAGGGAGTGCGTATGCGAAGTCTTTGACTTGGAGAAAACTTTGGAGAAATAACTCGGTTTTTCTCATAAGACAGTGCAGAGATCAGTTGTAAAGAGTGCACAAGACCAGAAATCGACTAAGTGTCGAATAAATCCCTTTGAGGAATTCAAATTTCAAAGGAAGAACAAGTACAAAGGATTTAGCGGGAGAAATCTCTCAAAAGAAGAAGTTTTGAAGGTTGGACAAGATAAAGGGTTAAGATTCGCCCAAGAGGAGCCAAATCATTTCAAACCATTAGATCTGGGAGAAGTCAAGCACTAGTTAGTCGTGAGGATCCTTCGGAATTTGCAAATCGAAAGATCTAAAGTGAAGAGGGGTGAAAACCTCTGAAGCACGAAGTCACGAAGTGGATCTCGACCGTTGGTTACGGAAGAGATAAGGATCGTTGATTATCTAGGGAGAATTTTGGGTTCGCGATTCGGGAGAAAGCGATGAATTCGTTGTCAAAAAGGTCGAAACCCGAAGTTCTGAAGTAAATCGTAGTCATCGATCTGTGGGAGACACGCATCAGTAGATTGCGATCTTTGGATAAAATCATTTCAGAAAGGAGGACAGATATCATTCGTTGATCATGAAACACCACCGAGGTCAGAAGATTGATGGTCGAGTTGGATTGTGGGGCCAAAATATGCTCGGACTTTTAAAATTTGAGAGTGGGCCGCAATTGGAACAAAAGTATTGGCAAAGGAATATGTGGCAGGTGGAGGCGAATTGCAGGGAGAAAGGCGGTTTGGTCTCAAACCACTCTTAGTCGCGCCCGCAATCACATACTTACGTGAGGTCATAGCCTGAGGCCACATGCAGAGAGAGGCTAGTGGGGAAGAGCTAGCACCTGGAACCTAAGAAAATCAAAAAGAGTGCTTAGAAGGGATCACGGGTATCATACAATTTGTGCTAAAGGAATAAGGGCCCTAAGTGAATTGTTTCAGAGGACAAGTAAATACGCAAAGAGCTAATCCAGCTCAAGAGTTTAAGATCCTAGATTGGGAGGTCGTGCACCCCTTTAGAGAGAAAGGGGGTTTGCACCAAGTGGTATCAAAGCCTGAAAAATCTCGAAGTTGTACTATGTGTGTTAGAAACAGTTGAAACAATGCCACCAAGGATATGCATAGAACCACCTATGGAAAATCATGTTGTAGGAAGCGAAATGAGAGAGATTCCCACAATATTAGAAGCAATGGAAGCAATGAAAAGGAGAACACTTGGCATTGGAGATGTCAATGATGCAGAGAGTGAAGAAATAGAAGTTGAAGAAGCTACGGGGGAAGATGTGGTCGAAGATCACGTATTGAAAGCTGTTGTGAAGTTGGGAGCTAGAGAAAAGATATATGTCCCAATGTATGATGGAAACTTGGATGTTAAAGAGTTATTGGACTGGATAAGGTCCATGTATAAGTATTTTGACTATGAGGATGTCGACGAAGGGAAGAAGGTGAGACATTTTGTCACTAAATTAAAGGGACATGCAACATTGTGGTGGGATGAACTACAGGAAGAGAGGAGGAGCAAAGGAAAATAGAAGATAAAGAATTGGCACAGAATGGTAGCCAAATTGAAGGCTAAATTCATACCCAAGGATTATCAGATAAATCTGTTCAGGAAGTTGCAGAACCTGAGACAGAGGGGTATGACAATGAAGGAGTACACAGAAGAATTTTGTAGGTTGAATATCAGGACTGGACAAAGGGAGAAAGATGATGAAAAATTTGACAGGTATATAAATTGCTTGAGGTATGAAATCCAGGATGAGATCAGCATGATGACCGTAAGGACAGTGAAGGATGCTTATCAGATTGCACTGAAGGCGGAAGAAAAATTGGCCAGGAACCAGAGTTAGTGAAGCCGAAGCAGAATCTTAAATAGAGGTAAGGGAATATTCTATGATAAGGCACTGAAAGATAAGGATGAGATTGATAAATCATATGGTCACTTTGAAAGAGGAGGAACTTCCCGAAAAAGACAATTTGGTGGGAGAAATTATTTTCCTGGAGGTAGAGGAGGTGAAGTTAAATTTCATGCCTGTGGAAAGATAGGACACATGTCTTGGGAATATCCCAAGAGGAAGAAAGAAGAAGGAGAAGCACACATTTCTGAAGCCCAAAAGAATGTGGAAGTAGAAGCAGCAGAAGGAGAACAGAATCTTATGATGAGGAAAGTTCTTTTAAAGCCAGAGAAGGAAATGGAAGAATCAGTTCAACGAACGAGTTTGTTCGGGACTAGTAAAACAAAGGACAAAGTTTGAAAGATGATTATAGATGGTGGGAGAACTGATCATCTAGTATCCATAGAGATGGTGAGAAATTGGAGCTAGAGACAACTACACACCCATGCTCGTATAAAGTATCATGGTTGCAGAAAGGACAACAAGTAATGGTGAGTCAACAATGCAAAGTTGAATTTAAAATAGGAGGTTATAAAGATGAGATTTTGTGTGATGTAATTACTATGGATGTTTGTCATATTTTGTTGGGGATACCATGGCAGTTTGATAGGAATGTCATTCATGATGAGAGAAAGAATACTTACACTCTAGAGAAAAATGGTAGAACCCACATGTTGTTGCCAGTAGAAGAGAATAAAGAAAAGGAAGAAGTCAACACAAGAATACTTCTCATGAGTGGGAAGGAACTCTTGAATAAGATCAAGAAATATCAAGAAAATCAATTTGTTGTAGTAAGGAAGCCAAGAGTTATCATTACCAATACTTACATAGATGATTTACCTAAAGAAATCCAGGAATTGTTAGATAATTTTGTTGACATAGTAGTGGATGAGTTACCTCACTCATTACCGCCCATTAGGAGTATTAGCCACCATATTGACCTGATTCCATGAGCCATTTTTCAAAACAAAGGAGCGTATAGGTTGACACCTTGAGAGAATGAAGAGGTTAAGAATCAAGTTCAGGAGTTGTTGGATAAAGGTTTAGTCAGGGAAAGTCTAAGCCCATGTCCAGTCCCAACTGTATTAAGTCCAAAGAAGGATGGAGGATGGAAAATGTGTACAGATACTAGAGCCATCAACAAGATTACCATTAGGTATAGATTCCCTTTACCCATAATGGATGATTTGATGGATTGTTTGAGTGGAGCAAGCTATTTTTCAAAAATAGACTTGAAAAGTGGATATCATCATATAAGAATGAGAGAGGCCTGAGATGAATGGAAGAGAGCATTCAAGACAAATGAAGGTTTGTTTGACTGGCTAGTCATGTCATTTGGATTGAAAAATGCTCCAAGCACATTTATGAGGTTGATGAATGAAGTACTGAAAGACTTCATAGTAAAATTTGTCTTTGTGTATCTAGATGATATATTAGATTTTAGTAAAACAGAGGAGGAACATTTAAAACACTTGACATTAGTGATGAGGAGGTTGCAGCAAGAAAAGTTGTTAATAAACTTGAAGAAAAGTTCTTTTATAAAGACAGAACTTATATATTTGGGTTTTGTGATTTCTTCAAATGAATTGAAGATGGACCCGGAGAAGGTGAGAGAAATCAAAGAATGGTCATCACCAAGGAGTATATTTGAGGTGAGAAGTTTTTATGGGTTAGCAAGTTTTTATAGAAAATTTATCAGAAATTTTAGTGGTATATGTGCACCCATAATGGATATTGTGAAAAAGAAACATAAGTCTTTTAATTGGACAGAGGAGGCTGAGAAAAGCTTCAGAGTGTTGAAAAATAAGATAACAAAACAACCAATTCTGGTTTTACTAGATTTTGGAAAGACATTTTAGGTAAGATGTGATGCGAGTGGAATAGCCATTGGAGCAGTGTTGAGCCAAAATAATAGGCCAGTTGTTTATTTCATTGAGAAGTTGAATAACACTAGGGAGAAATATTCTACATATGACAAATAGTTTTATGCAATGATTCAAGCTTTGAAGAAATGGAGACTATCTAATTCCAAAAGAGTTTGTCTTGTATAATGATAATCAAGCTTTACAATTTATTACTAGGCAAGAGAAGTTGAATCAGAGGCATGCTAAGTGCGTAGAATTCATGCAAAATTTTACTTTTGTCATTAAACAAATTTATGGAAGTGTTAATAAAGTTGCAGATGCTTTGAGCAGGAGGAGTTTGGTTGTATAGGAATTTCAAGTGAAGGCCTTAGGGTTTGAGCACCTTAAGGAAATGTATCAGGAAGATCCAGATTTTAAAGAGGCTTATGAAGCATATGAAAATCCTTTGTTGAGGGATAACAACTCATGGATAGAATATTTAATCCATGATGGATTGTTGTTTAAAGGAAGTCAATTGTGCATGCCAAGATGCTCAATAAGAGATAATTTGTTGAAGGAAAAACATTGTGGAGGTCTAGCCGAACATTTCGTTCATGAAAAAACATTTGCACAGTTGAATAGTTTGTACTATTGGCCAAGTATGAGGGCAGATGTGAAGAAATTTGTAGACCGATGTAATATTTGTCAACATGCAAAAGGAAAGAGACAAAACATTGGTTTGTATCAGCCATTGCCTATTACAAAAAGGCCTTGGGATGCAATTAGTATGGATTTTGTAATGGGATTACCTAGAACCCAGAAGGGAAGTGATTCCATATTTGTTGTGGTCGATATATTTTCCAAGATGGCACATTTTATACCATGTCAGGAAACAAACGATGCTACACACATAGCCAATTTTCTTTTTAGAGAAGTTGTGATATTACATGGATTTCCCATAAGTATAGTCTCAGACATCGACACTAAAATTGTAGGACACTTTTGGAGGACTCTATGGAAGAGACTGGGAACTAATTTATCCTTTAGTTCAGCATATCACCCTCAGACAGATGGACAGACTAAAGTGGTGAATAGGAGTTTGGGAAACTTGTTAATGAGTTTAGTCACTGAATAAGGTCATCAATGGGATCAGATTCTGGCACAGACAGAATTTTCATTTAACAATTCAATAAATAGGATCACTGGGAAAAGTCCATTCGAGATAGTATATGGAAGGAAGCCAAGAGGGATTGTGAAATTGAGAGAATTGAAACAAGATGAGTTCAGGAGTGGTGGAGCAGAAGATTTTGCTACAGAAATGCAGACACTTCATGATGAAGTTAGGAGACAGTTACAGGACAGTAATCAAAACTACAAGAACAAAGTTGATCATAAAAGAAAATAAGTTCAATTTGAAGTGGGAGATGAAGTTTTAGCTCATTTGAGAAAGGAAAGGTTTCCAAGAGGAACATATAATAAGTTGAAGATGAAGCAGATAGGACCATGCAAGATCCTCAAAAAATTTGCAGCAAATTCTTATGAGATTGAGTTGTCAGACAATGTTGGGATATCACCAATATTCAACGTTGCAGACATGTATCCTTATAGAAGAGATGACGCAGGAGAATTGGATGATCATGAAGAGATTCAGTGGGAAGAACAGATGCCTGTAGTAGAAAAACCTTAAATGGAGAAAATATTAGAACAGAGAGTTGGAAAGAAGACTAGAAGAAAGATGTACTCTGAATATTTGGTGAAGTGGAAAGATCACCCAGTGGAAGATTCAAGTTGGGTTACTAAACCAGATATTTTGAAGCATGGAAAAACAATGCGAGAGCTCATGGACAGGAGTCCATGAATATTTTGGCCAGAGGAGTATGATGCAAGAGCATCACTATCAAATCAACAAGAGTAAAAGTGGAAGCAAAATCGACACCTCAACACATTGAAAGAGCCAAACCGACTCTTAACCAGCTTGGTAGTGGTGGGGAGATTTTTTGAATTTCTCGTTAATTAATTAGTTGTATGTAAAACAAAGCCACCGTTTGAAATGATGGATTATTGTAAATCCTTACACAACTGTAAAATATTACAGGTGTAGTATATTAGCCCTTATTAGTCATTAGGTTGCATTAAATTAAGTTGAGTAGGTAACCACTAGAAGATGATGCGGCAGAACTTAGATAGGATGGAGAAGAGATCAAGAGCCGACTCCTTAGAAGAGTTTTTTCATTGTATTGTTGGTAAGAGACAGCAGTTGTAACCATGAGTTTTTGGAATGAATAGAACAGAGGAGAATTTATCCAATTGTACAGTGTTGATATTGTTTTACAGTTTTACTGTTGTTATGAGTTTTGTGAATGTATGAGGTTCATGGTGAATGAATGAATTTATGAAGAATTGAATAAGTTTCAATTGTTTATCTTATGTAAGTTTATTCAAGGAGTGCATACCGAATGTAAGGAGTGTGTTTGAGAGAGATTATTTCGACTCGAAGTTCATAAGAGATAGTGTGGAACTTTTGTATGCAAAGTGTGCATATTGAATGCAGGGAGTGCGTATGCGAAGTCTTTGACTTGGAGAAAAATTTGGAGAAATAACTCGGTTTTTCTCGTAAGTGAAAAGGTCAGTTGCAAGGAGTGCATAGGGCCATAAATCGACTAAGTTTCAAAGAAATCTCTTTGAGGAATTCAAAGTTCGAAGGAAGAACAAGTACAGAGGATTTAGAAGGAGAAATCTCTTAGAAGAAGAATTTTTGAAGGTTGGACAAGATAAAGGGTTAAGATTCGCCTAGGAGGGTCTGAATCATTTCAGACCATTAGATCTGGGATAATTCGTTCACTAGTTAGTCGCAAGGATCCTTCAGAATTCACAAATCGAAAGATCTGAAGTGAATAGGGGTGAAAACATTCAAAGCACAAAGTCGCGAAGTGGATTTCGACTGTTGGTTATGGGAGAGATAAGAACCGTTGATTATCTAGGGAGAATTCGGGGTTCACGATTCAGGAGAAAGCAATGAAGTCGTTGTCAAAAAGGTCGAAACCTTAAGTTTCGAAGTAAATCGTAGTCATCGATCTATGGGAGACACACGTCAGTAGATTGTGAGCTTCAGATAAAATCATTTTGGAAAGGAGGACAGATCTCAGCCATGTTGACGATAAAAATCGCAACAAGGATTTTTCCCGCAAAGTATTGCTATAGCATATTATTATAAGCTAACGATATATATAATACTAGTAGGTGGGACCCCCTTGTATATTGGAAGATCAACTCTAGTTCCTATTTGATTTTTATGTTGTTTTTCGACACTGCTTACAGGGTTCTACATGGTTGATGAAATCTTGGTTTTATTTGTGACATAATAGCAGATGGATAATGTGTATTATGTGATTGTTTCTAATTGCTCCAAGCTCTAAATTCCATATTGTGTGAATGGATTATATCCACTATTATCACATTTCTATTTAGCGCCATGATCTATTACATGTTACACCTTCACAAGACATATGTTAGTAACATGAAATAAGAACAAGTGAAAAGAGACCTATGGAAAAATCTAAAAAAGAAATTAAACTATGCTACTATGCTACACTACATGAATTGAATTAAATGTATTGTTGTTAGTCCTAGCTAACAGGGTTAGTGGCTATATGATTTATTGGCTTATATGGAAAAACATGTGATATGCATTATGGTTGGCAATGGTTAATATGACATAGGGTGGCGCATTTTGGATGTTGGTTTCGATGCATGGTTTAATTGAATGAA
Source organism: Picea engelmannii (assembly GCA_009831015.1). Classification (NCBI taxonomy): domain Eukaryota; kingdom Viridiplantae; phylum Streptophyta; class Pinopsida; order Pinales; family Pinaceae; genus Picea; species Picea engelmannii. Next base: position 54,985 of record ML845140.1, read on the forward strand.
TTAATGGAATGGTGGGCTGGCATGTACTAAGGAATTGAATGATTGGAGGATGGAGGTGACGTGCATTTACTGTACGTCACTCCATACCTCTCCCATTGGTCGTCACCTTATCTTGGCTATTGTTCAATTGTGTCCATTGTGGTTAAGCTTTGATTCTCAGGAAAAGGAAGAATTGCTCGGCCAAGCTCGCGTTTTTAAGGCTTTTGGTTACATGTATGTCTTTTTCACCATCTATGAACTCGCTCTGGTTATGAAATAGGTATTGTCTCAGTGATGTATGAGTTTGTTCTTTTCTTAAGACTGCCAACTATGTAAACTTGTGATATTTCTCTGGAATGGATGATTTGTGTGGTTTTCATTGCAATGATGGTTGAAGTCATGGTTTCATTGATCATTATGAGTGCTAGAATCCATGAAGAATCTTTGTCATCCTTATTGGTTTTGGTTGAAGGGTTTCATTCGGCCCAGATTAACTGGTTGTCTCCACACATTTCTTGTCACCATACCTAGTTGTTTTGTTGTTGTGGGGTTGCTGGTTTGAACCACCTTATGTCACTACGTATCATTTCACCTAGGTATGGGTTCTCTCATGCTATTGATGGTTGCGCAGTGGGTTATGATGGCTATTATGCCAAGGGGATTACTTAAAGTTGATTTTTATTTCTTGGCTATGTTTTATCTCAGCATTTTTTGGGTTATTGGGAAGACCATGAGGGTTATACCATGCATATTCTCAGTGTTATTACGGACAAAAATGAAGCCTTTGCTCCTCTGTTCATAGTCTCTCCTATCTCATGAATTGTCATCCTGTCTAGGAATTTATTGGTGGTATGGCCTGTGTGTCCACCGTATGGTCTCGGAGGTTCTCACTCGTTGTTGGGGGTCAACTCCAGTCTCCCTGTGTTGGTCCACAGAACAAACCCTTGATTACTCAAAGCCTAGTTTTGATAAATGGAGCCTGTTATATCTTGTCGGGTATATTGTTGATTGTTATGATTTGGTGGTGTATCGTCGACAGTAGTTTATTGTTGGCTCGTCTCTTTTGATTATGTTAACAGTGATTTTGGTTATTGGGGTTTAGTCACTGCATTGGTTATTATAACAATCAAATCGATAGCTCAGCATGGTAATTGATTGATTTAATAAATGGGATTGAATACACAGTCGTTGTCTCTTATATTATTGAATTTTTAACCTAGAATTAGTTTATAATTGATTAAGTCACGGCGATGCTTCATGTGTGATGCGTTGGTATGTGTGGGATTCCTATAGCATGTTTAAGTTGAATTGATGATTGTTGTTACTGTGTGTTTTAATTTCCAATCAGGAGTATTGAAATTTAAAAATCGTGATAGTCGTAACTTGGTTGTCCATCGCATATGTTTAGGGATATCGTTTGGCCACACCATCAGAGATGGGCAAGGGTTTTATAACAGTATGATTTCATTGCAATTTGATTATTGAATTGTTTAGAGGAATGAAATTGAGCACGACTTTTGTGTCTGTGTTTGATTGAGGAAATAATCCATGGACAGTGGTTGATGTTTTGATGATGAACAGAGTGGAAACAAGTGACTGTTTGTTCATCTGAAAATTGCTTTAAATATTAAATGGGACAAATGAGAAAAAATATAACTCTTCTACAGGTTGTTGTGGAAGGCATATTGTCTTGTTTTGATGACACTGTGTTAAAGATTTAATTGCGAACAGTGACCAAGTTAATACACAGAATTGATTGAATTATACACAGTAGTTGTTTAAATTGATCACAGT
>ML845141.1:12774-32171 GCA_009831015.1 Picea engelmannii
ATATATATATATATATATATATATATATATATATATATATATGTTCTTTTAAACTCCCTTTAGTTAACTAATTAATTTCCTCTTTTTCAAATTTACAACCCCCTAAATGAATTAATTTATTAAATCTCTTTATTTTACCCTACACCCTCTATGGAGACTCACATTAGCTTAAGTGGGTTTTTTTTGTTCAATTTTATTATTAGCACTTGTATTGTTAATGCTAGCTTAGCAGGGAATAAATTTGTAATGTTATTTGCATGGCAAAGCTACTGTGAGCTAGAATATCCTAGCATTGTCATTAGGAGATGGTTAAGCTTCGATTATCCTGTTAGGGAGAAGTAGTACCTTCCTAAAAGATGAATTATCAAGCTTATTACAGGGAATGAGGAAAGGCCTTATGTACGCAATTAAGTAAGGAAATACTTATGAATTCAATTAACAGAGGAATTGTTTTATGTATTTAATTATGGAAGGAAACTCCTCTGATTAGGTGGAGGTTGCAAATCATCATAGGGGTAATGAATATTTAAAGTGTACTCTTGAATTATGTTTTTTTTTTGACATAGGGCTCAAATTTTGAACTGGCGACGCGAGGTTAGGGGGATTGTTTTAAGGATTTATTCAGGTGTTGCGGTCTTAGGGATATTTAGGCTGACTCCTTTCTCCACATTATTGCGACGTGCCCTTCAGGACTCACCACGTGCTCCAAGGGTGCCACTTGCCTCTTGAATTTCTTTTGTGCAAGGTGCCCTTCAGGATGCACCACGTGCTCCAAGGGTGCCACTCGCCAACTGAGTTTCTTTTGTGCGACGTGCCCTTCAGGATGCACCACGTGCTCCAAGGGTGTCACTCACCAATTGAGTTTCTTTTGTACGACATGCCCTTCAGGATGCACCACGTGCTCCAAGGGTGCCACTCGCCAACTGGACTGATTGGTAGACATCTATAACCCTTGGAGTCAATACTCCACCAGGTGAACTTGTGGGAGACTAAGGGTTCTAAGGAATAAGGCCCTCACCTTATTGCGCGCCCCTTAGAATAATCATGAGCGACTGTCGGAGTTTGCCCTCATGGCATCGTGGATCCTCTCGAACTAGGTAATCGTTAACCTACAGTTCGGGCCACGACGGGAGTACTAATAGGCGGTGGCAGGGCTGTTGTCCACCCCTCTCCCTCAACCTCTCTGCAAATTGTGTGTGACCCCTTTAATCCATATGAGAGTCTGGTCGACAAGCTATTGTCAGCCTGCATCATCAACAATCATGTTAGAAATGTCAACATCAAATCATCAAATCAATGAAACATCACAGTAACTATATCAACCCAAAAGCACACTCCCTGACTTAGTCCGGAGTCCAAGGGGGTTCTACCGATGCCTCTGCATCCTCAAGGTCAACAACCCTGCACACTAAAAAAAAACTGAGTCAATAGCACCTGTCTACATCAAATAGTAACACATCATGTCATCTGTCAATCGCATCATAATCAAGTATAAATGGTCTAACATCATAAAAGTCCAGATCACTTGCGAGCAAGTGTCCTAAAAAAATAAGGTATCTTAGTGCGCTAGAGCGGGATGTTACATACAGCCCCTCTTGGTCTAAACTTCGTCCCTAAGTTTCTCAGTATAAATGCAGAAATAAAGAAACACAGTATCATAAGTCTATCTATCAAACAAAAATGGAAACTGCTGACGTATATCATATAAGTCCTCCCAGGTCGCCGAGTGCGGACTATAACTGTCCCACTGGACCTTGACCTGATCTACCATTCGACATCATAACTGTCGAACGCGATGATCTAAGATGTGGACCGGCTCAGCCATGAGCTCTCCCTCGTCCGATACCTGCAAGGAACTCAGGTCAATCACATGTATAGGATCACTAATATAATGTTGCAAAACAGATACATGAAAAACATCGTGCATACGCCTCAAAGAATCAGGCAAGGCTAGTCGATAGGCCACGGGCCCCTTTCTCTCCACAATCTCGAAAGGTCCACAGTAACTAAGAAAACGCAGAGGAACATTCCTTTCGCAAACAACGCAGAGATGTGCGACCCATGACACAATGGAGATGCCCTGCAGTGAAGAAAAACGCAGGTCAGGAAATGCGAAAGTCCATAATAAGTAAAAAGAAAACCCACGGGGAAATTTGCCCATGACATTTATAAATGCCCAAACATAGAAGGGAAAACCCGCTGGAAAATTTTCCCACTATATTAAAATTCCTAAGGTACTAAAACAACGAAAACCCACTGAAGAAAGAAACCACCCAATGCATAAAAAACAAAACCCCACTGCACAAATTTCGCCCACTGAAAGAAAAACGCCCACTGTATGAAAAAAAAATGAACCCCACGGTAAAAATCGCTCCCTGTTCTACGGGGATGCCTCCTATGGAAAGGTAAAAACGAAATAACATAAACCCACAACAATTTACCAGAAATCCTCAACTGCACTGTTATAAAAACGAAGATCTTCTGACATACCCCTTTTGTTTTTCTTACAGATTATAAAGGACGAGGAAATAACATTTCACAACAATACAATCATAATCGCAGCAGTAAATCACTATGCATTCTACTCTATTAAGTTCATATGCATACCTTTGCCTTATTTGCTTGCCGCAATGACTCCTGTGCTCCATGCCGCTTCCGCCTTCATTAATGCTCCCGCTCGCCGACCGTAGAGGACTCACCGGTACCTCCCAGCCAAACACTAGGGGTACTCTCCTTCCCCCTTAGCCCCCCGAGCCGCAAAGGGGCCACACACAACCCAGACAGTACCTAGCGTCCCAGCTCACCTCCAAGGCTGAGATACCACTCAAGTCAACTGGGAAATACCCAACTCCCACAAGCAATCAGTCCCGTTCAAATTTTGACAGCATAACCATACCTCATAGCCCATCCCCCCCTTTCCCCCCCATCTTCTTTCTTTTATCCTCCTTTTTTTTGACCTAATCCCATTAGTTTTTTTTTTCCCAAAACCCTAAATCCCCTTTCTTTTAAGTTTCCCCCCTTTTATTTATTTATTTCTTTTTATTTCTTTTTTGAAAACTCAAAAGGTAAATGCGCCTAAGCATCTTTTCATATTATTATTATTATTTAATTATTTATTTTTTTATTTTTTTAAATTCATAATATATATATATATATGTTCTTTTAAACTCCCTTTAGTTAACTAATTAATTTCCTCTTTTTCAAATTTACAACCCCCTAAATGAATTAATTTATTAAATCTCTTTATTTTACCCTACACCCTTTATGAAGACTCACATTAGCTTAAGTGGGTTTTTATTGTTCAATTTTATTATTAGCACTTGTATTGTTAATGCTAGCTTAGCAGGGAATAAATTTGTAATGTTATTTGCATGGCAGAGCTACTGTGAGCTAGAATATCCTGGCATTGTCATTAGGAGATGGTTAAGCTTCGATTGTCCTGTTAGGGTGAAGTAGTACCTTCCTAAAAGATGAATTATCAAGCTTATTACAGGGAATGAGGAAAGGCCTTATGTACGCAATTAAGTAAGGAAATACTTTATGAATTCAATTAACGGAGGAATTGTTTTATGTATTTAATTAAGGAAGGAAACTCCTCTGATTAGGTGGAGGTTGCAAATCATCATAGGGGTAATGAATATTTAAAGTGTACTCTTGAATTATGTTTTTTTTTTTGACATAGGGCTCAAATTCTGAATTGGCGACGCCAGGTTAGGGGAATTGTTTTAAGGATTTATTCAAGTGTTGAGGTCTTAGGGCTATTTAGGCTGACTCCTTTCTCCACATTATTGCGACATGCCCTTCAGGACGCACCACGTTCTCCAAGGGTTCCACTCGCCTCTTGAATCTCTTTTGTGCGACGTGCCCTTCAGGATGCACCACGTGCTCCAAGGGTGCCACTCGCCAACTGAGTTTCTTTTGTGCGACATGCCCTTCAGGATGCACCACGTGCTCCAAGGGTGCCACTCGCCAACTGAGTTTCTTTTGTGCGACGTGCCCTTCAGGATGCACCACATGCTCCAAGGGTGCCACTCGCCAACTGGACTGATTGGTAGACATCTATAACCCCTGGAGTCAATACCCCGCCAGGTGAACTTGTGGGAGACTAAGGGTTCTAAGGAATAAGGCCCTCACCTTATTGCGTGCCCCTTAGAATAATCGTGAGCGACTGTCGCAGTCTTCCCTCATGGCATCGTGGATCCTCTCGAACTAGGTAATCGTTAACCTACAGTTCAGGCCACGGCGGGAGTGCTAGTAGGCGGTGGCAGGGATGTTGTCCACCCCTCTCCCTCAACCTCTCTGCAAATTGTGTGTGACCCCTTTACTCCATATGAGAGTCTCATTGACAAGCTATTGTCAGCCTGCATCACCAACAATCATGTCAGAAATGTCAACATCAAATCATCCAATCAATGAAACATCACAGTAACTATATCAACCCAAAATCACACTCCCTGACTCAGTCCGGAGTCCAAGGGGTTTCTACCGATGCCTCTGTATCCTCAAGGTCAACAACCCTGCACACTAAAAAAAAAAACTGAGTCAATAGCACCTGTCTACATCAAATAGTAACACATCATGTCATCTGTCAATCGCATCATAATCAAGTATAAATGGTCTAACATCATAAAAGTCCAGATCACTTGCGAGCAAGTGTCCTAAAAAAATAAGGTATCTTAGTGCGCCAGAGAGGGATGTTACATACACCCCCTCTTGGTCTAAACTTCATCCCGAAGTTTCTCAGTATAAATGCAGAAATAAAGTAACACAGTATCATAAGTCTATCTATCAAACAAAAATGGAAATTGCTGACGCATATCATATGCGTCCTCCCAGGTCGTCGAGTGCGGACTATAACTGTCCCACTGGACCTTGACCTGATCTACCATTCGACATCGTAACTGTCGAACACGATGTTCTAATATGCGGACCGGCTCAGCCATGAGCGCTCTCTCGTCTGATACCTACAAGGAACTCAGGTCAATCACATGTGTAGGATCACTAATATAATGTCGCAAAACAGATACATGAAAAACATCGTGCATACGCCTCAAAGAATCAGGCAAGGCTAGTCGATAGGCCACGGGCCCCTTTCTCTCCACAATCTTGAAAGGTCCCACGAACCTAGGAGAGAGTTTAGCTCCCTTTCCAAACTTGATCGAGCTTTTATGCGGTTTAACCCACAAGAAGACTCGATCACCGACCTCGTGACTACGGTCGACTCAGTGCGCATCGTCATAACTCTTCTGTCGATCCTGTGCTTCTTTAATCCTTTGTCTTATGGTTTGCATCTGCTCTTCCATTTCTTGGATCGCTTCTGGTCCCACCAGGACCCTTTCCTCAAGTCGATCCCAACTCAAGGGCGTCCGACACGGTCGCCCATAAAGAACCTCAAAAGGCGCCATCTTAATGGTGCTCTGGTAACTGTTGTTGTAAGCGAACTCTACTAGAGTCAAGAATTCCTCCCAATGCTTTTTTTGGTCCATTACGTACATGCGCAACATGTCTTCCAAGGTTTGGTTCATTCGTTCGGTCTGCCGTCAATCTCTGGGTGATACGCAATACTAAAATTAAGTTGGGTTCCCAAGGCCTCTTGGAAACTCGTCCAAAATTGTCCTGTAAACACCAATCCTCGATCAGATATAATCTTTTTAGGCACACCATGCAGCCTCACAATATCACTGATGAAAACTCTCGCTAAGTCAGGTGCCTGATACGTCGTACGCACAGGAATAAAGTGAGAACTCTTTGTCAGAGTGTCTACTACTACAAAAATCGAGTCATGTCTCCTTGTTGTCAGTGGCAATCCAACAATAAAATCCATCGAAATAACTTCCCATTTCGATTTCGAAATGGCATGTGGTTGAAGTAATCCTGCTGGGTGTCTATGTTCAGCCTTTACCTGCTGACACTCTAGACATCTAGCCACAAAGTTGACTATGTCAGCCTTCATTCCCTTCCAGAAGAATAAGGGTTTAAGGTCTGCCCTCATCTTCGTAACTCCTGGGTGAGCCATGTAAACTGCTCTATGAGCCTCGTTCAAGATCAGCATCCTCAACTCGTCATTAGGCGGTACGTAAATCCAACCTCTAAACCTCAATAACCCATCGTTATCCAATGAATATCCCTCATAACGTGGTACCATCATTGTGTTTTGTCCGATAAAATCCTTGACTTCGGTGTACCAGTCATCATCACGTTGTAAGGTGAGAATCTTCTCACGTAGATTTGTTTGAAGAGGTAACACCGAAAAGATGCGTGGTCTCCGACTCAAAGCATCATCTACTCTATTCACATTTCCCTTTATGTAAGTAATCTCGAAGTCGTACTCGCTAAGAAATTCCGACCAACGTCGTTGTCGCGCGTTCAGGTCGCTTTGCGTAAAAATGTGCTGCAGTCCACAATGATCAGTCTTTAATTCAAATTTTTGTCCAACAAGGTAGTGTCTCCAAACCTTCAAGGCATAAACGATGGCTAATAACTCCAAGTCGTGCGTCGCGTAGTTCTCTTCATGCCTCTTCATCTTCCTCAAAATGTAATCAATCACTCGTCCGTCCAGCATCAAGACTCTGCCTAAACCTTCCTTGGATGCGTCAGTGCATACCAAGAAGTCTGCATCCATGTCAGGGACCTTTAGTATCGACGCTGTTGTCAACAACTCTTTAAGCCTCCGAAATGCCTCCGCGCCTTTCTCCGTCCACACAAACTTCTTTTTTTTCTTCTGCAATTCCGTGATCGGATTTTCTATCTTCGAGAAACCCTCGACAAACCGTTGATAGTATCCTGCTAAACACATAAAACTACGCACTTCTGTGACATTCGTCGGCGCAGGCCATTCCATAATAGCCTCAACCTTGGCTGGATCCATGACGGTACCTTCACCGGAGATGACGTGCCCTAAGTAGTGAATCATGGATGATAAAAAGAGAATTTGGACAACTTCCCATATAATTTGTGTTCTCGTAAACATTGTAGTACCAAGCGCAAGTGCTCGTCATGCTCCTCCATCATCCGAGAGTAGATCAAAATATCATCAATGAATACTTGGACGAACTTGTCCAAGTACTCGTGGAACACCCCGTTCATCAAAATCATGAATACCCCTGGGGTGTTTGTCAGTCCAAATGGAAAAATGGTAAACTCGTAATGTCCAAATCTCTTCTTAAAGGCAGTCTTAGGGATGTCATCCTCCTTGATCCGTAACTGGTGATACCCGGATCGCAAATCCATCTTGGAGAACACCGTCGCACCCTTCATTTGATCGAACAGATCATCAATTCTTGGTAAGGGATATTGATTCTTGATCGTAGCCTTGTTCAGTTGACGGTAGTCCAAGCAAAGCCTCCACGATCCGTCCTTCTTTTGTATGAAAATAACTGGTGCACCCCACGGTGACACACTAGGACGTATCAGTCCCAGGTCCAACAAATCCTTCAATTGCATTTTCAACTCTTGCAACTCCGGGGTCGACATCCGATAAGGTGTTCTTGCTATCGGTTCGGTTCTCGGTTTTAGGTCTATGGTAAATTCCTGTTCCCTTTCCAGCGGCATCTCAGGCAACTCCTCTGGAAATATGTCCGCAAACTCCTTCACCACCGGAAGGTGTTCTAGACCTTCCGCTACTCCCTTCTCGTTTAGCGCGAGGATCGCATAAAGTTTGCACCCCTTGCACATACTCTTCCGTAATTGTAAGGAAGAGACGAACCGCAGGGAAACTCCCTGGTTCCTTCCTACAATCGCACGTCTATGTCCTTCGTCATCAACCAAGCCCAACCATTTTGTCTTACAGTTGAGTATCGCCTCATGCGTTTCCAACCCATCCATACCGAACACGACATCATAAGATCCTAAGATCATGACGTACAAGTTGACCCTCGTGACAAACTCTCCCAGGTTAAGGTCACAACCTGTAACCTTCCCTTCGACCTTCTGTTTGGCTCCCGAAGCCATCTCCACGAAGCTAAACTCATCCTGTTCGACTGCCTTTACCTTAATCCTTTTTAGCGCTGCACTAGAAATGAAACTCTCAGTAGCTCCTAGGTCTATCAAAATACTAAGGGTCTGGTCAGCGACAGTACCTGTCGTCTCGAGCACAGTCGACTGGTGCTATGCCTGGCGGTTATTCACCGCTGTATGTATCCAATGGGCCTTTCCCATATCTCCCACATTAGCGGGTCTGACTGATCCGGACGTCCTGGTCCTCTCCACCGGACAGTCGCGCTGGTAATGTGGCTCCCCACATATCCAACACCCCTTCTTTGGCCCAGTGGTCCTGGTACTCGAAGTAGAAGATGACTTCCCACCGGCCTGAAACCCTGGTCTATTCTACTGAACAGGCCTAAACTACTGCTACTGCGGGCGGCGCTGCTGCTGGTGCTGTGGTCCTCGATAATGTGTTCACTGCTGAGGTGGCGATCGTCGAGGTGTAGTGAACGTGGATCCCCTCTAGAAGCCACGATGTCCCGGTGTATGTCTCACAGGTGTCTAATGCCGCAACGCACCAGATGAAATCTGCCCTATGGGTCTCGCTGAAGTCCTGGTCTAACCCCCACTGATAAGCTCCTCCTCATCTATGAGGGCCTTTTGGACAGCGTCGTGCAAGGTTTGAGGCATCAAGATCGTAACCTTTGCACGCAGGCTGTCGTTAAGGCCAAACACGAACCGATTGACCTTGAGCTTCTCAGGGTTAAGGTGCGAACCATACCGGATCAGCTCCATAAAACGTGCCTTGTTCTAGGGCACCGTATGACCTCCCTGTCGTAAAGCGTTGAACTCATTGAGCTGACACTCAAGGAATTCCTCTGAAAGGTACCTCTCTCAGAACCACTCCTCAACCGTTCCCATGACACGTCTTCAACGGCCATGATTAGCTGTGGCAGGAGCATCTTCTACCATAGAAGAGCGCTCCCCTTCAGTTGAAAGACCGCCATGTAGACCTTCATGTTGGAGGTATAATCACAAAGTACGAAGCACATCGCCATATTCTCCAACCATGCCTCGGCGGCGGCGCCGTCCAGGGCACCAAAGAACTAGGGAAATTTTACCTTCTATTGTTCCCGGTGAAAGCTACCTATAACGGCCGGTGCGTGCGGCGGAACCTCAGCGGGTGCCGACGCCCTGGCCCCATCTCTGTCCAATCGGTTGATCAGTGCCTCAGACATGCGTCAAAAGGACCTCATCAACCCCACGACATCGCCAACTGCGATCTTGTCCTATTCAAGTACATGCTCGCCTCCCTGGGGGTTAGACTCCTCAGGCGTGGATGTTACTAGAGGCGTCATGCCTCCTCCCCTAACACCCCGTCGTCTGCCTCCGCGACGTCCTCTAACCAAGATCACCTTCACGCACAAAATCAACTCGATCAGCAACAGTATAATCAATCTAATCATGCCAACGAAAGCCGTAGCGAATCCCAAGTCGCGGGTCGAACCGGCTCTGATACCATATGTAACGACCGTCCTCGTTACGACAAGAACTCTGATAACAAGTGCGGATTTTTTTTTTTTTTTTTTGTGTTTAAGGTGTGTGCGCACGTGGAGAAGTAACAGACACCATTGACTCTATCTTGCCACTCCACGTCCGACAAGATGCAACCACGATGGACACCACCAGAAGGCTTAAGGCGCACTACAGGTAACTGCAATGCTTAACGATATACGCATCTATGCACCATACGAACACAAGAGGAAGAATCCATAGAAGTAGATTTTACCATTTTTGCACAGGAAAGCAGGGCGTTTAATCTTAGTTCTCTGCTCCAGAGAGAGAGCAAGTCAGATAGGCTCCTGGCTGACTGCTCAGGCAGAAACTGATAAAGTCCGCCAGGTGTGTCGCAAGAGTGGAAACCCTGCCTTTAAAGGGCCCAAGACTCTTGATACGGCACATGATTCTTACACCAAGATAATCACACAATAGGCTTATATACTAGGCTACAAGGAGGTGTCTACGTCTCACCCGACACAAGCAGATCAAGCAAAGCAAGACAACCTAGAACAACAAAATCAATGGACAACCTCAACCTATAAGGACGACGCAAGTCAGAAGGACTCCTACAACAACCACACATGAATTAATTCATGCAACTTGCTAACACCACAGGGTCCACAATCTAAATATTTTAAACAAGCAAGGGATGGAGGTTCCTTACTCCCAAATACCCATTAAAAACATAAGTTCTCCAAGAATCTAAATCCCCTCCAAGTGACATCAAATATCTAGGTGGTGGCCCTTAACCGCCTACTCATAACCCTATGCGAGGGATTTTAACCCACCTACTCCTGAACCGAGAGTGATACAATCCTTAATTCAACCTTTGTTTTCATGGTCAAGGGAGAAGATACTTTTTCTTATAATAAAGGAACATGTTTACTACCATTATTTATTTATTTATTTTCTTTTTACATCCCACCAAATTCCATAGATCCATGGTTGCTATGGTTTGCAGCGCACCAATAAAAATGTAACCTGACGTCCATTTATAATGATAATATAGTTTCATATAGTTTAACCAACATAGAGTGACGAAGTGAATTTATATCATCTAATTCATAATTCATAGTAAGGAGTCAAATTACAAAAACTTAATAAATAAAAAGTGTGGTTATAGAACTATCTTCTATATGTGAAAATAAACATCGAAATTAGAATGAGTCAACAAATGTAGGGATTGAAACCTCCGGCGAGAGTTATCGCTTCCAGTGTCTATCTAAACCATACAATGCTCTACATTAGGACAACCGACCCTCAAGACAGAATTAGAAATGCGATTACTATTATGATCAGATGCAACTGAAGGACAGTAATTTACATTATTCGAAACAGTAAAATGGTGGCAACAATTCCACTAAATGACCTACCCTTACCCTATGGTCAATATATAACATAACCTCATACTTATAATTAACCTCATAATGAAAATAACAATGTAATGACATGGTTGAAAACTGTCAATATATAAGGATGACCATATTTATAAAGGTCACATTTAAAGGTATCAAATTTAAAAAGACAATATATAAAACAACGATATAAATTTTTTTTTCATGACAAAATTTAAAAGGGCCCAACTCATTGTCAATATATGCCATTATCATCATATTCATATATAACCTCATATTTGAAAATAGCCTGATACAATCGTATTTAAAATTGACAATATGTATCAACAACAATTTCTAATTGAACCCTGTTAACAATAGCAATGTTCAGAACGGACAGTGTATAATTATAACAAACGTAAAATGACAACGTTTAAAATTAACAACATTTTAAAACTACAATAAATAAAAACATCATTTCCATACAACACAGCATCCTTACCCCAGAACCGAAATTAATGCCCTGCGGGTTATTGTCTACCCTAGGGGACAACTTCCTAACCAGTATAACGTTAGATCTCAAGATGGAAAGTTCAATCATTGATTGTTCGAAACAGATGTCAGAGACATCGTGGGTACTGTGATGTTTTGTTAATCAACAACAAACAACTGGAGGAAAATCATAATACAGGTTCCACCGAGATTTGAACTCGGGTTATTAATTTTCGAAATAGACAGGAATTTCCTTTTTAAATATTAAAATTCGAAAATTGAATAGAGTGTCCGTGCAGTTGCATAATACAGGTTCCACCGAGACTTGAACTCAGGTTATTAATTTTCGAAATAGACATGAATTTTCTTTTTAAATATTAAAATTTGAAAATTGAAAAGAGTGTCCATGCAGCTGCATAATACAGGTTCCACCGAGATTTGAACTCGGGTTATTAATTTTTGAAATAGACAGGAATTTCCTTTTTAAATATCAAATTTCGAAAACTGAAAAGAGTGTCCGTGCAGCTGCACTCTCTCGGACTGAGCGAGGACCTTATGGGAGGTTTCGTTATGAGTTTTTTTTCCACGGCAAATCGCTCTAATGCTCAACAGAATGTATGGTATTTCAGCTTACGAATTCAAGTGTAAAGGAAACGATTCTTTAGAGCATATATAACGTCGTTGAAACAAGAGGTCGACCAGTTTTATTTTATTTAAACTGTAAAAAGGGAACGCTCACACAAATGAGTGCACACAGTAGTAGATAGAGGCCCCTCGATACATAATGCACACCGTCATTCATAACACGAATTAAAACACACCCAACAATTCATGAAAGAAATAAAAATGCACACAGTACCTCATCAACGAAATGACAGTAACTGGGAAAACATAATGCCCCCCCCCCCAAAAAAAAAAATGTCCACAGTAACTAAGAAAACGCAGAGGAAAATTCCTTTCGCAAACAACGCGGGGATGTGCAACCCAGGACACAATGGAGATGCCCAGTAGTGAAGAAAAACGCAGGTCAGGAAATGCGAAAGCCCACAATAAGTAAAAAGAAAACCCACGGGGAAATTTTCCCACGACATTTATAAATGCCCAAACGTAGAAGGGAAAACCCGCTGGAAGAAAGAAACCGCCCAATGCATAAAAAACAAAACCCCACTACACAAATTTCGCCCACTGTACAAATTGAAAACCCACTGAAATAAAAACGCCCACTGTATGAAAAAAAAAATGAACCCCACGGTAAAAATCGCTCCCTGTTCTACGGGGATGCCTCTTATGGAAAGGTAAAAACGAAATAACATAAACCCACAACAATTTACCAGAAATCCTCAACTGCACTGTTATAAAAACGAATATCTTCTAACATACCCCTTTTTTTTTTCTTACAGAGTATAAAGGACGAGGAAATAACATTTCACAACAGTACAATCATAATCGCAACAGTAAATCACTATGCATTCTACTCTATTAAGTTCATACGCATACCTTTGCCTTATTTGCTTGCCGCAATGACTCCTGTGCTCCGTGCCGCTTCCGCCTTCAGTGCTTCTCCCGCTCGCCGACCGTAGAGGACTCACCGGTACCTCCGAGCCAAACGCTAGGGGTACTGTCCTTCCCCCTTAGCCCCCTGAGCCACAAAGGGGCCACACACAACCCATACAGTACCTAGCTTCCCAGCTCGCCTCCAAGGCTGAGCTACCACTCAAGTCATCTCGGAAATACCCAACTCCCACAAGCAATCAGTCCCGTTCAAATTTTGACAGCATAACCATACCTCATAGCCCATCCCCCCCTTTCCCCCCCATCTTCTTTCCTTTATCCTCCTTTTTTTTGACCTAATCCCATTAGTTTTTTTTTTCCCAAAACCCTAAATCCCCTTTATTTTAAGTTTCCCCCCCTTTTATTTATTTATTTATTTATTTTTATTTATTTTTTGAAAACTCAAAAGGTAAATGCACCTAGGCATCTTTTCATATTATTATAATTATTATTATTATTTTTAAATTCATAATATATATATATGTTCTTTTAAACTCCCTTTAGTTAACTAATTAATTTCCTCTTTTTCAAATTTACAACCCCCTAAATGAATTAATTTATTAAATCTCTTTATTTTACCCTACACCCTTTATGAAGACTCACATTAGCTTAAGTGGGTTTTTTTTGTTCAATTTTGTTATTAACACTTGTATTGTTAATGTTAGCTTTGCACGGAATAAATTTCTAATGTTATTTGCATGGAAGAGCTACTGTGAGCTAAAATATCCTGGCATTGTCCTTAGGAAATGGTTAAGCTTCGATTATCCTGTTAGGGTGAAGTAGTACCTTCCTAAAAGATGAATTATCAAGCTTATTACAGGGAATGAGGAAAGGCCTTATGTACGCAATTAAGTAAGGAAATACTTTATGAATTCAATTAACGGAGGAATTGTTTTATGTATTTATTTAAGGAAGGAAACTCCTCTGATTAGGTGGAGGTTGCAAATCATCATAGGGGTAATGAATATTTAAAGTGTACTCTTGAATTATGTTTTTTTTTTTGACATAGGCCTCAAATTCTGAACTGGCAACGCCAGGTTAGGGGAATTGTTTTAAGGATTTATTCAGGTGTTGAGGTCTTAGGGCTATTTAGGCTGACTCCTTTCTCCACATTATTGCGACGTGCCCTTCAGGACGCACCACGTGCTACAAGGGTGCCACTCGCCTCTTGAATTTCTTTTGTGCGGCATGCCCATCAGGATGCACCATGTACTCCAAGGGTGTCACTTGCCAACTGAGTTTCTTTTGTGCGACGTGCCCTTCAGGATGCACCACGTGCTCCAAGGGTGCCACTCGCCAACTGAGTTTCTTTTGTGCGACGTGCCCTTTAGGATGCACCACGTGCTCCAAGGGTGCCACTCGCCAGCTGGACTGATTGGTAGACATCTATAACCCCTGGAGTCAATACTCCGCGAGGTGAACTTGTGGGAGACTAAGGGTTCTAAGGAATAAGGCCCCTGCCTTATTGCGCACCCCTTAGAATCATCGTGAGCGACTGTTGCAGTCTTCCCTCATGACATCGTGGATCCTCTCGAACTAGGTAATCGTTAACCTATAGTTCGGGCCATGACGGGAGTGCTAGTAGGCGGTGGCAGGGCTATTGTCCACCCCTCTCCCTCAACCTCTCTGCAAATTGTGTGTGACCCCTTTACTCCATATGTGAGTCTGGTCGACAAGCTATCGTCAGCCTGCATCATCAACAATCATGTCAGAAATGTCAACATCAAATCATCAAATCAATGAAACATCACAGTAACTATATCAACCCAAAAGCACACTCCCTGACTCAGTCCGGAGTCCAAGGCGGTTCTACCGATGCCTCTGCATCCTCAAGGTCAACAACCTTGCACACTAAAAAAAAACTGAGTCAATAGAACCTGTCTACATCAAATAGTAACACATCATGTCATCTCTCAATCGCATCATAATCAAGTATAAATGGTCTAACATCATAAAAGTCCAGATCACTTGCGAGCAAGTGTCCTCAAAAAATACGGTACCTCAGTGCGCCAGAGCGGGATGTTACATTTGGGCCTGTCCCTATACATGGATAGGGTAGACTAAGGTTCTGTCAACATTCTAAACTGAAAATTTTAACTAACAATTTAAATTTTCTAAAAATTAAACATTTAAACATATTTGAAATTCAGCCCTATTTAAAAATTGAAAATTTGGCCTTGTTTAAAAATTGAAAATTCAGCCTTGCTAAAAATTGAAAATTCGGCCCTGTTTAAACATTTTTTAAACATGTTTAAAAATTTAAAATTTAAACTAATTTAAACATAAGGGACATAGCCATACTCGGCCCTATCCATGTACAGGTACAGGCTGATTTAGTTTTATTTTTCAAATCATGCAATTTTTTCTTTGTTCTTTGCTTAACAATTATTTTACTTCTTGCCTTGTTTTTACAGCAGATCGAGGTTTTATTTTACGAGATTAAAATTTGTTTTGGTTTCTTTCGTCACAGTAAAAATTGGCCCGAGTTTTACAGACACAACAATGGGGAGGATTGCACAAGGAACCAAGCTTCTTACTCAAGGTGGATATGAAAATGTTTTTCGACGAACTTTTGAGACTATCATAGGGGAAAATCTTCAGAAGGCATATGAATGCTATTTGTCAACTTTTGCAGGGCCTGTTATAGGAACACTGTATTTGTCTACTGTGAAGCTTGATTTTTACAGTGATATTCCTCTTTCTTATTACCCTCATCCTGGTTAGACTGAATGGAGTTATTCTAAGGTATGATCCTTTAACAGACAATTTCCTTGGGAAGTGTAACCGAGAACTAGTAGAAGAGGATAACGAAAATAAATGCACAGTAAAGATAGGTTGGGGCTAGGGAATCTCAATGCAGTGATTGAGAATGGCTCTAGATACATGCAATGCATGGCAAATTTTTGAATGTCTTCTATTTATGCAGAAAATATATACAAGCACATTACGCAGTTGAAAATGCATAGACATAGGGTACCTAAAGGGCGTTAAAGGTATATTATAAATTGACAGGGCTGAAAGAAATCTAAATAAAAAATTTAAATCATAATTTAAAAACCTTAATTCTAATTCTAATCTAAATTATAATGTAAATTTGGCTTTGTTCTAAACTTTAAAATTTATACACATTTAAACATTATGGGCAGAGCCATATTCATCCCTGTCCATGTACAGGTACAGGCCCAAATTTGGGCCTGTACCTGTACATGGACAGGGATGAATATGGCCCTGTCAACAATCTAAAAAACAAATTTAAATCCTAATTTAAAAATATAAATTCTAATCTAATTTAAATTCTAATCTAAAATATAATTCTATTCTAAATTATAATTCTCTTATAAATTATAACTATAATATAAACATACCTAAAAGATGCCCACTGCTCCAACGTCCACAACTACACCGCTTCTCCAACATCCACCACCCATCCGCCTGTAGAAAACGCCTGCAAAAAATGCCAACAACAACAACAAACACCAACAACACCAACAACACCAAACGCTCTCCGCACAACAAGCTATGAACTCAATGTGAGGGTAATATATAAACAGTTGTTCAGTCGAAAGATGTTTCAGGTGAAATAATGTTTTGGCCAAAACATTATTTTTGTCGGAATATCTTTCGGCTGAAAAGACGTTACTGGATGAAAAAATATCCATCCGAACAAAATTGTACATGGAAATCGAGGGCGTCGTCAGGGTGTCGTTAGATTTGATGTTCAAAGGTTCGGCCGAAAAAAAATTAGTTTGGTCGAAAAAATGATTTTCGGAATTTTGGAGACCTGATTGTCATGAAAGTGTAACCCACCTTCATGATTCCACCCTGTTACCTGATGACCTTTCTGCAACCATGAGACTTTATAGGACGTTGGATGTATGGTTGTCTCCATCTCCAATTTCTCCACCATCTCTGTGGATACTAAATTATCAGTGCTCCCACTGTCAATTATCACCTTGCATACTCTATCTTTAGTCTTGCAAGCTGTCATGAACAAAATTTTCCTCTACACCAGTTGTTCAACTTTTGGCTCTGTCTTTAAGAGAACTTTTTTCATCATCAAATATCTCCCATCTTCTGCACCTTCTTCCTCAACATCTCGCTTCTGCACCTCTGAAATTTGAGTTTCGTCTCCTTCTTTCTTCCTCTCGGGACATTCCCAAGACATGTGTCCTATCTTTCCATTAGAATAACACTTTATCTCACCTCCTCTACCTCTTCCTCTTCCTTTAGGGAAATATTTTATACCACCACTCTGCCTTCCTCGACAACCTCCTCCTCTCTTAGAGTGACTATGTGGTTTCAAAGCCTCACCTTTGGGATTATGTGTCTTGTCATGGGAAACTTCTTTGCCTTTGTTTAAGATTCTACCTCTGTTTTGTTGACTCTGCTTCCTGGCCAACTTATCCTCTGCTTTGGGTGCAATCTGGTACACATCCTTTACTTTCCTTACTATTATCATGTTGATTTCATCCTGGATTTCATATCTCAGGCCGTTGATATACCTTGAAGCTTTTTCCTTGTCTCTCTCCTTTTGTCCAACCCTGACGTTCAGTCTATAAAAATCCTATGTGTACTCCTTCACAGTCATCCCTTTTTGTCTCATGTTCTACAACCTCCTGAATAGATTTATATGATAGTCCTTAGGTATGAATTTCTCCTTTAGCTTGGCTACCATTCGATCCCAAATCTTAATCTTTTGTTTTCCTTTTCTTCTCCTGTCATCCAACAGTTTATCCCACCACAGTGTTGCATGTCATTTCAACCTAGTGACAACATGTTTCACATTTTTCTCTTCATCAACATCTTCATAGTCGAAATACTTGTCCATTGCTCGTATCCAATCAAGCAATTCTTTGACCTCTAAATTTCCTTCATACATCGGGATGTCTATCTTTTCTCTAGATCCCAACTTAACAACCACTTTTAGCAAGCGCTCCTTCGCAACATGCTCTGCTACAGCTTCTTCGAATTCCCCTTCCTCCTTTTCTACATCGCTGATGTCTCCAGTATCAGGTTTTCTCCTTTGTTTTGTTTCCATTGCATCCAACCTTGCTCCGAGTTCTCTCATATCTCTTTCCATAGCTCTATTTGCTACAGGCGGCTCTGCATGTCTCCTGGGTAGCATTGTGCTAACTTATCTGATACCACTCAATGATACCAGCCGACTTCTATGTCTCCTTTACCTACATAAGTAATTCTATATCCGCTCTGATACCACTCTAGTGTACACACACAACCCGCTTCTCTCCTAGGGATTCTGTGACATCCCGGCCTTGGATCTTCAACTCTCCAAACCAAATTGGTTCTTGGGGCATTCAACAGACCCTGAGCGATTTACACACTCACACAAGTCCCCTTGATGTCATGTGTAAGTTCAAACCACTTAAATCTCTGCTCTTCGATGCTTGGCGACATCAATTCATGAGTACTAGTCTTTTGCTTATCTCTTTCTCCACTATGTGACCACGAGCTATGCCATCGTCCAGCCCTTTGCCACTTCAGGCTTCGAAAATAATAGAATCTCCTCCTATGTTTCTTTCCTAAACAACTTCCTCTGAAATCACGAGTGTGTTCCATGTGTCTCCCTATATCTGACGGTCTAGCTATGCTTCAGGCTTCGCGACTTCATGAAACTTCACTTGTTCCACCCTTACTTCCTCTGAACCCCTTACTTTTGGATTCCTTAATCCACTGCCACGTGCCTCTTCAGACCCGACAATTAATATTCACCTCACGATTTCGTGACTTCGTCGATCTCACCTTTCTATGTTTCAAGTGTCCCGAACTACGACCCAAGGAATACCTCATGTCTGTCCTTCGTGCAACTCCTCTGAGATCTGATGATCTGGAATGATTCCAATCCCTCCTGGATGAATCTCTCTTTGATAGATTGGAGAAATGTAAAAGGAATTCTTCCTTAGACGATTTCTCATCATTCTCCCTCCTGATCTTGTTCATTCTTGAACTATTGTCTACTTAGAATACTCCTTTCGACACTTAGTCTAAATTTAGACAGTGCACGCCTTGCAACATGTTCCCTTCTGTAATTCCAACCCTCCATGGAAAAATTCAACCACTCCTCTTGAGCTTCTGAGTCAGAATACTCATTCACATACTCCTTGCCGATAAACTCTCCTAGAAGATACCTCTCTATAACTTTCTAAGTCAAAATAGACCCTATCATGCACACATTGCAGACACTATGCACTCCTTGTACCTATAAAATTCACATTATCTCTTATGATCTATGAGTTGATATAGACTCTATCAATGCACTCCTTACGGACACTATGCACACTTGCAGTTGATCTTAGAAGAGAAACAATTGAAACTTATTTAAAATCTCACATATTCATACATCTATCCATGTAAGTGCATTCATAAACACAAGAAAAAGAAATAATAGAGAATTGAAAATAAATTGAAACTCTACCATTCATTCATTTAGATAGATGCATCAACAACATACATTTGGGACAATGCTCCTCTGTCATATTCATTAAATTGAAATATACATATCTTTATACACTACTTCTC